>APFE031364316.1:203361-238907 GCA_000404065.3 Pinus taeda
TTGACGGGTGCAATAGTTCTATGGTTCCTAAAAATGGAGCAGAAAATCTAGTGGTCTCTGGAGAGAAGACCATGTTGTGGCAACAAAGGCTTGGACATATTGGAGAGAAGGGCCTTCGAATACTTCATGGTAAAGGTATGGTAGAAGGTATGAGTAATAGCTCTTTGGATTTGATTTCTGTGAAAATTGTGTATATGGGAAGCAGAATTAGGTGAGTTTCCCCTCTGGTAGTAAGAGGGCAAAACAGATATTAGAACTTGTGCACAATGATGTGTTTGGACCTGTGAAGGTTCCATCACTAGATAAGTCTATGTACTATGTATCATTTATAGATGACTTCTCAAGGAATACATGGATATATTTCCTTAAGAAGAAATCTGAAGCCTTTGATAGGTTTAAAGAATTTAAGGCTCCAGTGGAAAATAAGACAGAGAAGAAGATAAAGGTGCTAAGGACAGATAATGGTGGAGAGTTTTGCAGCAAAGATTTTGAAGAATTCTATAAGAAGTGTGGTATATCACGACATAAGACTACTCCATATACACCTCAACAAAATGGAGTTGCAGAAAGAATGAATAAGACGTTGATAGAAAGCGCAAGAAGCCTACTTAGTGGTGTCGGGTTAGGATAGGAATTCTGGGTAGAGGCTGTAGATACTGCATGTTACTTGGTTAATAGGTCACCTTCATCAGCATTGGAGGATAAAACTCCACAAGAGGTATGGATTGGTAAGAAACCCTCTCTTTCACATCTGAGGGTATTTGGATGTGATGCATATGTACATGTTCCAAAGGAGAAACGAACCAGGTTGGATAGTAAATCTGAAAAGTGCATCTTTATTGGGTATAAGGATGGTTTAAAGGGTTATAAGCTTTGGAACCTAGTCACACAGAAGGTTGTGTATAGCTGAGATGTGGTGTTTAGAGAGGTAAAATATGTTATTAAACATGAAGTCCAACCAAAGTAACCTGAGAAGATAGAGTTTGAGCTTAAGGAGGAAGAATCAGACTCTACAACAGAGGAGGAATCATAAGATGAAAAGCCACAAAATCCGGGTGTGAGAAGATCAGTTCAAGAAAGAAGCCAGCTAGAAAGGTATAGTCCATTTGCTTTTTGTTCAAATTTTTCTTTATCTATTACTGACGATGATCCCAGAACTGTGAAGGAAGTGGTAGATTTAGAGGATGGAAAACTCTGGAAAGATGCCATGGTTGATGAAATGGCATCTTTGAAAAAAAGTGAGGCTTGGGATTTGGTGGAGTTGCCGGCTGGAAGGAAACCCATTAGCAGCAAATGGGTGTTCAAGAAGAAGGCAAATGCAAAAGGAAAGGTGGAGAAATAAAAAGCTTGGTTGGTAGCAAAAGGTTATTCCCAGGTGCCAAGAATTGATTTTGGTGATATTTTTCTCCTGTTGCCAAGGTAACTTCTATTACATTACTTTTATCTGTTGCTACTGCTTTTGATTTTGAGGTAGAATAGATGGATGTGAAGACAACATTTCTTCATGGGGATCTGGAAGAGGAAATATACATGAAGCAACCTAAAGGCTTTGCGGTGAAGGGTAAGAAAGAACTGGTATGCAAGTTAAAGAAGTCTCTGTATGGGTTAAAACAATCACCAAGGATGTAGTATTAGAAATTTGATACATTTATACCTTGACTTGGCTTCACTAGAAGCAAAGCAGATCACTGTGTGTATTTTAAATTAATTGGTGACCGTGTCATTTATCTGGTCTTGTATGTGGATGATATGTTGCTGGTTGGAAATGACAAAGAAATTATCCAAGATTTGAAGATCCAATTGTCCTCCAAATTCGACATGAAAGATCTTGGTGCTGCAAACTATATTTTGGGCATGGAAATTAAAAGAGATCATGCAATGAGGAAGCTCTAGTTAAACCAGAGGAAGTATGTCAAGACAATAACTCAAAGGTTTAATATGCAGGATAGTAAACCGGTGAAGGTTCCTATTCCTGTAGATGTGAGGTTATCTGCTGAACAATGTCCCAAGAAACAAGAAGAGGAAGAGGACATGTCCCATGTTCCATATTCAAGTGGAGTCGGTAGCTTGATGTATGCAATGGTCTGTACTAGACCACACATTGCACATGCAATGGGAGTATTGAGCCGGTTTATGTCAAAACCAGGGAAGGAGCACTGAACAATAGTGAAACGGGTTTCCAGGTATTTGTGTGGCACTAGTGATTATGGTTTGTACTACCAAGGAAGATCAAGATTGGATAGAATGTTAGATATTCATGGCTTTTTTGATGTATACTGGGCTTGAGACCTGGACCAGAGAAGATCTACAAGTGGGTATGTGTTTAACCTATTTGGAGGTGCAGTCAGCTGGATGAGTAAGAAACAATCTGTACTGGCACTATCAACTACAGAGCCATAATACATGGCAGCCACTCATGCAAGCAAGGAAGTAGTTTGGTTGCAGAAATTGTGTTCATGTATGGGGTTAGTATAGGGAGATATAAGGAGAGACTGTGACAGTCAAAGTGAAATTTTCTTGGCAAAGAACCTCACATATCATTCAAAGACAAAGCACATTGATATTCAGTATCACTTTGTGAGGGATATGATAGAAGACAAAAAGGTGTTACTGGTAAAGGAGGACACTTTGAAGAATACTGTAGATGCATTGACAAAATCTATGAGCTCTGAGAAGTTCTCTTGGTGTAGAGAGACAATGGGAATTTCAAGGCTGGAAAAATGACTAAGCTCTCTTGTGGCCCCCTGTGGAAAGAAAACAACAAGTGGGAGAATGTTTGGTTGTGTTATATTCTTTCCATGACTAGCACATGTAGTTAACCTGGGGGTTAGGGGGGGGCGGAGCCCCCCTCCATTGTGCTCATTGTGTAGCAAGGGGGGTGGGAGGGGGGTCACAAGGGGTTTGAGTTGTACCCATAGAAATTTTTTGTTTTGGACCATATGTTAGGTTGGGTGGACCCACCTATGGTTTTCTGCATGATTTTCGCACATGTTTTTTGGACACGATGGTTTTTGGTCCATGGTATTGGACGCGATGGTTTTTGGTCTATGGTATTGGATGCTTCGGAAAGTATAAATATGTATTATAACATTGAAAGGAACATAATGAAAAATCAAGCTGGTAGTCCCGATTTTGGGATCCAGGGGAAATTTCTATGTATATGTGTTTTATGTGTTATGCTCTTGCATTGTTTATATTTTGTGTTTTAGAATTCGTATGCAGGTAATTTCTGTATGGGGTTAAAACCTACAAGAAGAACACAACAACAGATCAGGGGACTTCATCTAACCAGCCGGCTACATCACAAGAAACTTTGATTCACTCACTAAAGCAAGAAATCTATGAATTAGAGGTCTTAAACAAGCATTATTTGAAGGAAAATGAAGCTTTGAAGGAACAAAACAAGCTGAACAAAATCATTCATGAAAATACCATGCTTCATTTAGGACTATGGCATAATAAAAATAGAAAATTGAAGAAGAAAAATAGGAGGCTAAGCAGGGCCCTCATGAACCTTAAATATAGATTCATTATGAGAAAGCCTAGAATGGTAGTGGCAGCAAGGAAAAACAAGAAAAGGTTTGATGTTCTAGTAGAGGTTTTAGAGCAGATGTAGTAGAAAAAGGATTGTTACAATTTTGGTTGCATGAGGACATGCAACAGCTTCACAGTGGGGGTATGTTGAGCCCCAAAACTGCCTCTTTTTCAAGCAATTTCTTCACCCTTCTTCCTCTATTTTCCCATGCCATTGCATCCTAAACCATCAAAAGTCATTGCATGTTGATTCCAAGAGTACATTTTAGTGATTTTCAAATTATATGATTATTTGTGTTATTTGGATAGGGATTTTTGTTTTAGTTATGGAATGTAGCCAGTTTCCGCAGCTAACTAGCAATTTTGCAGCCATCTCCATACTTTTGCAGGCTACAGGTGCCGAGAAGAGGAACGAGCCACATGGGTAGCTAAGGAAATGTTAGTACATGGATAAAGTCCTATTCGTTTGATCAAATTCAAGGAGAAAGACCTCGGTCAAAGGGGAGTCAACAAAGAAGTCCTATAGCAGCTAGAACTTTGTTTTGGCATGAAAATGAGTCTGAGGCATGTTCTTAAAGCTAAGGATTCATTTTGCCACCTGCATAACCATATCCAACATCCATATTTAGAGATTTATTTTTTATGCCAACCAAAGACTAAATTCCTGGATGCACAACCTATTCACGTGTCTGCTGTAGAAGATTTTCCTCTTAGAAATAGTTATGAATTTCTCCTATAAATTCCAGCATTTGGAACATAGAACTAGTTAATGCTTTTTTTACTGTTGAAGTAGTGTGATTTCCATTTGTAATCAAGAGACATACAATCCTCTGTTCTTATACACAAAAACTCTATTTTCTTATATAGCTACTTGAGCGTGTGAAGTAAATTTACGTTGCTAGTCCAAGGCCATGCGGAGGGCCCCTTTGTGGTTGAGGTTCTTTTTTGTTTCTATGTATTTACATTTGTTGTTTTTCTTTTGTTCAACTGTATATTTCTTGTGTTTTCATTTATGTCCATAATCGTTCTAACATTGTATATATTGCAAATTTTTTCACTTATTTTTACTAACCCTGATAAGTGCATTTTAGTATCACAGTAGTTCTTCAATTTCTTTTATGCTCGAGCTTCTTAGTTGTAGTTTTGAAATTGTATTAAGTAGCATCTTTAGACTCACTTCTTCTGTTGTTCTTTAGTTTTCAAGTTCAAGTTGTTTTATGCTTTTTAGGGTAGTCACTCATTACATAAGTGCATGTTTTCATAACCTTTTGTTGATGTTTTACCCTCAAACTAATTGCTGAAATATGGAGTTTATGAATGATATTTTCTTGTTGTTCAGTACCTTTTCTTTCTTAATATAGTCACTCATCTTATAATCAAATATTTCTAGAGCCTTTCTTTGATGATTGATCTTCAAACTAATTGGTGAAGTGTTATGTTTATAAATGAGATTACTTGTTGTTCATTAGTTTAGAGTTAGATAGTTTAATGTCATTTTCTCATGTTATAAGATAATATTTCTAGAGCCTTTCATTGATGATTGATCTTCAAACTAATTGGCGAAATGTTATGTTTATAAATGAGATTACTTGTTGTTCATTAGTTTAAGAGTTAGATAGTTTGATGTCATTTTCTCATGATATAAGCTAATATTTCTAGAGCCTTTTGTTGATGATTGATCTTCAAACTAATTGGCGAAGTGTTATGTTTATAAATGAGATTACTTGTTGTTCATTAGATTAGATTCAATTTCAGATTTATTTTTTCCTTAGTTTAATTGCGGTAGTTCATTAGACTTTAATTTTGCAAGTAGAATAGACAACAGAAGTAGTTTTGCTTCCAGTACTTCATTCTCAGTTTAACATAGATAGTTGCGCTTCCATTTTCTCATTCAAGTTTTAATTTTGTAGATAGCATTTTTAAGAGTCTTTTAAGCTCATATTTTGGAAACCATTACACTAACAAGAAAATAAGCTTTGTCTTCATTTTCTTGTTTTGAAAACTCCACTTCCAAACTTGACTGACTCTCATTTCAGAAATAGATTAAGATTTCAATTACATTGTAGAACTCTAGGAGTCAAAAGAACAAAACCCCAAAACAACATAAACTTGAAAATAGTGAGGTAAGAAAGTGTTATTTAGCACATATAGTGCACTACACTTCATTAGTTTATGACACCCGGATTGATAATTTATGTAGTAATTTAGGACACTAAATTAACTAAACAAACCCTAGTCCCACTGGTTGTTCCTACCCTTGCCTTTACTTTAGTTCCACAAAACCTCAACAATAGCCTACTCCCATTGTAAAATCATCCGGTGAGGGCAGAAAATCCATAAAGAATGGAACTCAAGACAAGGATCCCCCTGCAACTCCAGCTCCTCCTAAGCCGTGGAAGCATCTTCCTCCTTTCACTTTGCGTGATGTTGTCGGTCATGCCACCAATAACTATCCTCAACTCCATCATGTTAAGGATGTGGTCACTGATACCTTCCCTGATTCTAACATTCGTAATGTCCATGTCACCTTACCTGATTCATCTATGAAGATCTGATAATTACAGACAAACCACCTGTGCACTTTGTATGATAACCATGGCCACTATTCCCATCACTCTCTTTATCTCAAAGATTTTTGTGATACACATCAAGTGATTCATAAATTATAGGTCACTCGTAATGAGTCCACTTCTCCTTTACCTATGGATTCTTGTCCCACTTCTACACTAGAACATGAGGTCTCTACACATCCATTGTCATCCCTCTCCCTGATGTCGAGATGACGGATAGTTCTCCTCCTGTTCTCTACCTATCATCATTCATGAGATCAATACTTGGGAACTCCCTTGATGTCTACTTTTGTGATTTTGTTGAACCTTCTTTGATGAACACACTGGTCTCAACATTAGTAGATATCCCATCTACTAGTCATGTGTCTCCCACCTTTGAAAATGCATATGTGAATGTTGTCTCTCATGAAGATGCTTTAGGCAGCTCTTCACCATCATGTGGGATTTTTTCCTCCAGTCTAACCATCTTCCATTCTGATGAAGACATCATGGAATCTATGACCACCCCTGATTACCTTTGCGATGATATGTACCATCGTGCATACTTCCTTCCACAACAAACTCATGACCAATATGATGTGTAGTTCAAAGACTTCAACCACTATGAGGTTGATTGGTTCAATAACCCCTTACTTCGAATCCATGAATTCAAACCACATCCATCTTGTGGCTATTACATTTCCACCCAGTGTTTGGGTAAGGGGGCATCTACTTTTGAAACTCCAAGAGAAGTAATTCTCCCCAACCCTCCTAGTGCATCTGGTAGTGTCGACTCTAGTACCATCATTCTTCCCCATTTAGAGGAACCTCTAGAGTCTCATATCACTTCATATCACTCTTGGGATGATCCACTTACTCATCCCTCCATCTTACCTCAACAACCCAGTCACTTACACATTGTTGTTGTTCAACCACCATGTTTTCTAGGTTATCATCAATTCATTAACTCTAAAGCCACTATTTGGTATAGTGACACCATGTATGTGAACCCAGAAATTCGACCTATTTGATTCATATATGCAGTGCCAAATGAGACTGGTAATCCACCATTTCCTTTCTCTAATTGTATCTATCCACTCTTCCCACAAGAAGACATCCATAAAATAAACAAATGGTGAACCACATCATCAAAATGTGTTTTAAGTCCACTACTCTAAGCACATCTAGTATGCCCATAGCATGCTTCGTCCATCCATACCAAACTGGGGGGCACATATTCCCCTTCATCTCCTCCTCATCCTTTCGAGGATCTTGTGCTAGTTAGGCCACGATGCTTGAATCCCTTTTTCGAGCACTTGGAACACGCTGGCGCTCCACAAACTCCTCCTGCCATGGGGCATCATTCCTACCTATGCATACCAAATCAATCTCATCCATCACATGTGCTTGGGTCCAGTATCCCATGCTTGGGGGAATGATGACCCCCCCTAGCCACCTCTTCACATGATTAAACATAATTCTTGTCCTAAACCCCAACAATCAAGGCATGGTCGATTATCCTTTCATTCCTTGGATAGTTTGTCCTACCGACCTATTCGATGAGCCATATACACATCACATGTCATAGATGATTCATACCATATATTGAAATAATATACTCTATGTGATACCACACTTACCATCTAGTCCCCATGTTTGACCTGGTGGGTAGGGATAATCCTAGACCTTTTCTAGTAGGTCATTCATGTATTCCTTTCTTACCTTGATTCTTCACCAGAAACCATTCTTCTAAGAAATATTAAGGCCATCTTTAGACAAGTTAGGAAACCTACTCGAAAGTCACAAATCTAGGTTCATCCAGTTGGTTTTTCCACTACAATCTCCACAAGATTTAGGGTCTTCTCCTCCTCTCCAAATTCTCTACAGCTCACTATGCAAATGAATTGGATTTGGAGGTAAAAATCCCTTCTATAAGAAAAACTATAGTTTTTTCCATCGCCTGTTGCAACCAAACTATAGCTCCATTTGATGAACTACAACACCATTGGAAATATCTCACCGAGTTCTATAATGGGTATCTATTTGTTTTTGGTAATTTGAAACTTCACCCAGAAGCCATTTTTACCATGAGGTCTCACTTTGTCGCCTCTTACAACCAAATATTTTCATCTAAGCCATCCATACTCTGGTACCACTTTACCTTTGCATTCGTTGAATCATGTGTCAATTTTTGTTATAAGTAACCATCATTTACTCATGTTTTCATGGTCCCCACCAAGCCTCTCCCATGTGGCAGCATCAACGAGTCACCCTTGTTTAGAGCATCTGAGATGTGTCACCTTCATGCTTATGGAGTTTGTTCTAAGTCCCCATTTGAGTCCCATTACATTGTTTTATTCATCATCATGTCACATTCCTCTCATTTTACTTATATTTGGCCTCCAGTCCTTCTTACCCATCTTTGGCAAACCCCCATTTGGGTTATTGACCATCCCCTTTGGAATCAAGTAAGTCGTTGCCAAGTCAACCACTTTTTATTATGACCTAACAAAGGAAGTTTTCAGTTCGCCATCCATCTTGCCTCCTTCCATCATTATCCCTGATGTTAGTCCATCAATAAATCTACTAGATTCCATTGTGCCTTTGTTAAGGATTCCTCATTGCCTTAACTCTAGCAGGCTCTCTTTTGTCGACCTCAGCAAATTTATTCCAAAAGAGTGTTCTAGAGGGTGGTGTACCTTGGTTGCAAATTCCATCTTTATTTGGTGCCTTATATTGGGAAAAAGGACTAATTATTTCCCTTTGACTTGGTTGTTTCTCACGTGCTCGACATCAACTCCTTATCACATGATTGAGATTCATACACTTGACATTTTGGTGATCTAGACAATTATCCCAATGACTCCCATGTGTGTGTGTGTGTGATGTTTTAGACCTCATGAGAGGGTGGCTCTTCAGGAAGCCCCCCACATGCGCGTATGACCACAAATGTTGATCTAGCCTCTTATGTAGTTCCGCAGATTTGATGGGTTCGGTTCTGCCGCTTGTAGCCCCACAACATGCATGTCTCTTCCAGAGGATCCATTCAGATCTTCAGAGCCATTTCCTATTCAGCAGGGCTTCCTTGGTTGTGATCCCCCCTCCCCATGTCATATTGAGGGGCATGCTTTTTCATGTACAGAGATTTTATTGTATCTAGTCCTGGCTTGTGTTTCTCTAGGCACATTATGCATATGGGATCCATTGTATTAGTTTTTGGCCCATTCACACTAATGTATCATGTATCATGTACTTTGTAACTCAGTCCCATATTGCTGGGCTCACCATTATTCTTTTTACACAATTATCTCGATGGGTATGGGTATGCCTCCCCCGCCTCATATGAGGTCATGTACTACCACATAAAAGGAGACTTTTGTCAGTATTGTAGGTCTCACCCCCTCCATTATTTGTCTATCCTTGACTTGCTTCAGTTCTCTCTCTATCTTCGACTCCCCTTTTGGTGTCTCGTAGAAGTGTAATCTACAATGTATTTCGGTCATATGATTTTCTCCTAACACTCATATGCTTGGGGGCAATCTGTTATCACCAAAAAATGATCACCTAGCTGTTTCTAACTAGGTGGATTAAAATACAACATGTAGATTTAATTTTACCATAGTAAAATCACTTTCACTGTGGAAAATAATTTAGTAAACCACTTTTATTAAATTATTTTATGATTTAAATAAAAAAATCCCCATGAGAATAATTAGATAAATCATTATTTATTTAATTTTCTCTAAGAATGATTATTAAATCATTATGAAATAATTATTCCTTGTCACATTTGACTAAATCCCTTAGGAATATTTAAATATATCATTATTTATTTGAATTTCCTTATTTCTATTATTAGATTAATTATTAAATCACTATTTAATAATTATTTTTATTTCACACCTTTCTTGTTTCTCGCGAAATAATTAATAAATCATTTTATTTGTTAACTATTTCTAAATAAAAGTATTTAGCCATTTTAAATTCCTTTTCCCGCTCCAATAAATATAACAAAGTATTCCAAGTATTTAGATCTAAATTTGGTTAATAATATTTTATTATTCTCCATTTTCAAGATTAAATTCATACTTCGCTATATAAAGAAGGGTTTTTCATTCATTCTTGACCATGATCATAATCATCATCAACATTATTGTCTTTTTTCTTAAGCTCCCATTTTGTGTTCTTCACTTTTGTTTGAGTTTTTCACATTGAGAGAGAAGATCAATTTTCTTAAGCATCAAGGATATCAAAGGACCCATCCCACGAAGTGGGACTTACAAACAAATCTATAGATCTACTTCATTAGGTGTTATCAATAAAATATTTGTTCATTCAAAAAGTCTTTCTAATTGGGTTATTATACTGGATTATACATATCACTGTTTTCTGTTTTGAGTTATATCTTCTTTCACTGCAGGTTTTCTATTTGTGTTTCAAATCTAAGATGACAACAACTATCAACTTCTTGTTAGGGTCCCTTGTCAGCAAGTGACTTAAGTGAAGTATTTTTGGTACACCTTCCAATAATTTTCACACTAAAAAACATACACAATGATCCAATGGCTTTCGCAAAATTATTATTTGGAAATTACTTTCTGGAATCTTCGTTGGGGTGTTATCCTACGGAGCCATCCCCAGTTCCACTAGACACAAAGTTGGATCTCCTTCATTGTCCAACTGGTGATAATGAACTTTGTACAATTAGCAGTAGTAGTAGTAGTAGTGCAGTTAAAGGTCCTTGTACATACAATGTTTGGACTATTTATTTAGATGGTTCTGAAACACAGGAGGGCTCCGGAGATGGTTGCATTTTAATAAACCCACTACAGAGAAACATTTGACCTCTAGTCGTATGAAATTCAAATGTGCAAATAACACTGTAGAGTATGAAGCACTCATCTTGGGCTTACAGAAGGCCATTGACCCCAACGTTACCATTGTGAAAGTGGTAGGTGACTCAGAAATCATGGTGTGACAGGTACATAACACCATACATTGTGTGTCACCTCATCTTAAAAGTTATCAACAAGAGGTATGGAATCTTATCTCACATTTCCAAGCTTTTAATATTATTTTCATTCCAAGAATGCATAATGCAGTTGTGGATGCCTTGGAAAATATTGCTTCTAGGATGTCACCATTAAGGGATGATTTTTCTATTGAAATTCTATATAAACCTTCCGTCCTGGATAATATCACTAATTTACTTGCTTTTTATGACGACCAACAAATACTATATTTTATGGCAAATGCTAATGTGTTCAAAGATGCGTCAATCGATGAGGACGAGCATGAAAAGAAACTACAAGATGTAGCCAATGGAAGTAAAGGTAACCTCATTCCCAAGGGTGTGGTATCACTGGAGAAGTTGTATGATCTAAGAAACCTCTTTTGGGGACGATCAATGCCATGACCCACAATTCCACTTTGTTGCATGACTAGATCAACTTGGAAACTGAGAAGGGTCCAAAATATGTCAATCTTTGTACTTTTTGCACACCACAAGAGTGACAAGACCTATTCTACTTATTCAAGAAGTATTGTGATGTCTTCTTGTGGGTGTATGATGAACTCAAGACCTTTGACATGCAAATCATCCAACATGTAATACCAATCAAGGAAGGGACCAAGCCATTTCAATAGAAACAGAGGAAAGTTCATCCAACACTTGAACCTTTCATATAGAAGGAATTGAGAAAATTGTTGGATGCTAAGATCATATAAAGAGTGTGACACTTGATGTGGGTGTCAAATTTGGTTCCTGTGAGGAAGAAGTTCGAGTAGATCCACCTGTGTGTATATTTCTGGAATCTCAAATGTGCCTCACACAAGGATATCTACCATGTGATGTCCAAGGAGAAAATATTGCGAATAATATCAATCTCTGAAATGTTTTCTTTTCTTGACGAATATTTAGGATATAACTAGGTTCTGGCTGCAGATATTGAAAGACTTAAAACTACATTCAAAATGAAGTGGGCCACATTCAATTTTCAAAAAAATTTATTTGGGCTAATCAACATTCCAATGTACAATGGACATCGCCTTCCATGGGATCATTGGCTGGAGCATAGTGGTCTATCTTGATGTTGTAACAGTATTATCCAAACAGAGGTTAGACCACCTGCACCACTTGAAGAATATTTTTGAGTGATGTTGCAAGTACAAGATATCCTTGGATCGCAAGAAGAGTATCTCTGTAGCGTTTGAGGGTAATCTCTCAGGACACATCATTGCTAAAAGTGGGATCGAGGTAGACTTGGACAAGGTCTGGACTATCACACAGATTCCCTTCCTAGTGAATAAGAAAGCCATGCAACCTTTCTTGGGGAAAAGCAACTTCCTCTGCAAGTTCATCTCCGACTATGCCCGGATTGTTAAACCGATACAAGAGATGATGAAGAAGGACGAGCTTACAAATGGGATAAAAGGGAAAAGGAACAATTCACCCATATCAAACAGGCTATAGCAAAAGCACTTGCATTGTATAACCAAAACATTGGTAAATAATTCTTTCTCTATGCTTTCTCTTCTGATACCTCTCTTGCTATTATACTTACTAATAAGGTTGAATTGAACAATGAACGACCTATATCCTTCATGAGCGCAAGTGTGCAAGGACCAAATCTTAATTACCCCATTGTGGACAGACATGCTTATGTAGTGTACAAGGTGGTTAAGCACTTCAGACCCTATCTATTAAAAAACCATCGTGTTATCTTTGTTCCACACCCAGCAGTTAGGTATCTGCTTGTTCATCAAGATCTGGGTGAAAGGAGGGTGAACTAGATGACTAGGTTATAACATTACGATCTAGATATCAATCCATTTCACACAATCAAAGGTCATGGTCTTTTCCAATTAGCAGAAGAAGCAGTAAACGTGAGAGAGGAAGAAGAGGAGCTCACAGGATGGGAGCAAGAGATTGAGATGTATAACATCAAGCAAGCCTCCCCCACTAGAGAAATAAACTCTTAGTACATAGATGTGTGCCAATACCTTGAGCATGATAGTTCCTTCTCAGTTTTCCACATGGTAGAAGAGGGCACTCCAACTTAAATCATTATCTTATTAGATGGTGCATGGGGTGTTGTTAAGAAGGCACCACAATGGAGTACTACTCAGGTGTTTGGAGGTGCATGATTAAGAAAAGGTATCGCGTGAAATCCATGATGAACCAAATAGAAGTCAGCAGCCCCGCTGCAACTTATTGTAGTGGAAGAACCTTTCCAACAGTGGGGCTTCAACATCATTGGGGAAATTTTCTTGCACTTGTTAAAGAAACATTACTATATTTTAATTGATACAAACTATTTCACACGGTGGGCAGAGGTGATTCTGTTAAAATAGGTGAATGATCAAGAACTCTTCAATTTTCTGCAATATAACATTATTTCCAGGTTCGGCATTCCTAGGCAACTTATTTTTTACAATCCAACATACTTTTCATTTTTAAGACTTTATGATTTTGGATTGGAAACTGGTATTATCTTGAAGAATTCAACTAATTACTATCCACAGGGGAATGGTCTTGTTGAATCCATGAACAGGAACCTTATCTGTATCATCAAAAAGACCATATTATTTGAAAAGTGAAACTGACACTCTGCTTTGGTGAATGTCTTATGGGATGACCGAGTCGCGCCAAAATATTCCCTAAAAACCTCCCCTTAATTCTTGGTCTACAGAAAAGAAGCCATCCTCCCGCCGAATATTTACTTTCCCACTCTCCAACTGTCACAAGAGTCACAAGGCAAACCATGTATGTTAGTTTAGTGTAGGATGGACACTTTGCACAAGCTATAGGAAGAAAGGCTGAAAGATAAAGAACTTTTTTTACTTCTCTGGAGTCATATCAAGAGGTGGTTTGACAGAAAGTCTGTAGGAAAAAATAGATTTAGTGTGGGCGACTTAATCTTAAAGTGGGATAAAGGCCACGAGGACAAAGGCAAACACACTAAGTTTTAGTCCCTATGGATTTTTCCATACATGGTACACGAGAAGGTTGGCCTACACACATATCATCCTCAATCACTAGACAGGAAGATTAAATATCTCCCTATTAATGCACAAGACATAAAATAGTATTTTCAATGAAAATTTGGGGATGTTCCCTGCACTATGTACATAGTTGTTTGTTTCTTTGCTTGATTTTTTTTTTTGGTTTTTTATGTGAATAAGTGTTGTCCATGATTATTTTGAGGATTCTAAGTGTGTGTGGCTAAACTATCAAGAGGCTTGTGACGCTTCAACACTTCGCTAGCCCTCTATCCATCTTCCTTGTGTTTGTTACATCTTCTGGCTAATGAAATTCCGATGGAAAATATGACACATTAGTTAGGAAAGTTTTGGACCAACCTTGAACCTATGGCTAGTCTGGGAACCTCATGCCTGTACTCGGTCTTTTCTTCTAGTGTTCTTAAGATTATCCAATCAGTAGAAACAGATAAGGGGAAAATATAAACGCGAAAACGAAAATTACAGGTCTCTATGGGCTTCTCTAAAGGAGAAACCTCTTCTGCTCTCAATATGTTGAGATCAATCTTTTGCCCAAAAATAAATAAGTGTCGATGCATAATTGTCTTTAGATAAATAAAAAAAAGGTGAAAGAAGAGAAAGAATTCCTGCGCAGATAGGTGAAGCAAGAAACTCCACCGGGGTATTGTCCAGCTCGCTGGTAGTGGAGCAATGTTTGGATTCTTGCATGACTCTATTGGGGTACTATATAGGCCTTCTCACAGCAGAGCAACACTAGAGATGAAAAATTATACTCTAAAAATATTAAGCTCACGAGCCAAACTACCCTTCCCAACTCAAAACATTGTGATTATGTTGTATCTTATGTTCTATTCAACTGGGAAGGTATATAGGGGACGACATATTTCCATGGGGTAAGTGAGAAGGCCAAAGTGATTTGCATGGTGAATCAATACTCTCTAAGGAACCAAGGCCTTGCACAGAAGAAACTAACCAAGACAGAGAAGCAGGAGTTCAACCAGTGTGTCACCAAATGTTGTAGCTGCTGCAACACCCTCCAAAAATTTGGCTTTCAATCAAATTTGTGAGCCTTCTTGGTCTTTTCCTCGATTGTTGTAAACACTTAAGCTCATTTCATGAGATTTATTAGAGTTCTTTGGCCCCTTTTGCATGTTTAATTAAATGTCATCTTTGGCATGTTTCACTGTTGTATAATGTTTACGAGCCTTTTCTAGTGGTTTCAAAGGCCAATATTTGTGTATATTATTTTTCCCAACCATGTAAACATCTGTCACATTATACACAAAGTCTTGAGCATTTTCACACAAGTGTCATCACATCATCCTAAAATCTATCTTAAGTGTTTCACTTGTCGCATCTTGTCATGAGGAAGTTACACAAAGGGGAATGATTTGTTTGTGTGTTCAAATGATCTATGTTGTCATGTCTTCAAAGTACGCTAAGTGTGTGATCAAAATCCATCTCTCTTCATCAGAGTCCATCTCTCTTCCCACAGTTAGCCATTTTTGGAAAGTCTTCTCGACTAGGCAACCTAGCTTCACCGCTCCCTAACTGAGTTGCAAACTATGCAACATTAGCTCTCTTGGATGCGATATTGCTGACTATAACTATAAAATTCACAACCCTTGCCTTCTAGGGCTTTTGTTCTGTGAATTTCCTTAGTCCGACAACTTCCCTTGACCTCCAAAATTGCGCAGTTGTGCCTCCCAGTTTACCTTGAACTACACACTTTGCATCTTCAACTCTCAAGCCTTTTCATTTCCTACTAGAACTGCACAAAAATCCCAGCCTCCCTTGGCCTCAAAAACTATGCATATGCTTCCTCAAGTGTTATTCTCTCAGGCGAAGCTCACTACCTCCAGAAACTATGCAGTTCTTATCTCCAAGCCTCTTAGTTGCCTAGTCCCCCTTGCCTCTTGAAACTGTGCAGTCTATCCTCACAAGGATTCATCTCATAACCTCCACTTCCTACTAGAACTACACAATTTCTTCCCTTAGTGGGAATTACACAATTTTTCTCTTAAGTGAGGACTGTGCAAGAATATCCCTCAGTATAGAATTAGTTGCACTGTGCATAGTCTTAGTGAGCATACTCTTTCCTTGTCTCCTGGAACTACATAATGCATAATAAATGGGCGCTTTCTCCCAATATTTGACTTGCATTAGGCTCAATTAATGGATAAGAATGCATCATATTATACTAGGGAGTTTTCATATTGATGTCTTCCCATCATGAGTGAATTGCAGGAACTAGTAAACTATAAAGTCATGGTGAGATGATGAAGAAGGAGAAGGAGGAGAGAAGCATGCCTAGAGACTCTCTTGTAGCTAAACCCACAAGTGGATCTATCAAGAGCAAGCAAAGGGATCCAAGTTTGCAACTACTATCCAAGACTTAAGATCATTGAAGACCCTACATAACCAAGCTATGCAGAGGAGAAGAGAAAGCATATCCAAGAAGACATCTAGAACTCAACGACAACAATGACTTGACATCACCACATCATCAATGTAGTCCATGTTAGCAATGTCATTTCAATTCATGTCACATGTTTCCATATGACACATCACAATTGTGGACCATGTGTATTGTATTCAAATGTTTTGTAAAGTTGAAGTCCAAAGGACACACATGAATATGAAGAGGCATGTAAGTTGAAAATTCATAGGAAGTTGAACAATCATGAGGGTAGTCAAAGAGTAACAAGTGGGTAGCATCACCTCTTGGTTATATGTACCCCTTCATTGTATGAGCAAAGGACTTTTCACCTTGGTTCCGCAAGGCATTAGAGAGATCAACTATTTCTTTAAGGAGAAAGGAGTGGCAGGCTAGTGATATACATTGTAAACATGTGTCTTGGAACCTTTACTTAATAATAGAATCATTTTAAGGCCAACATGTTCTTCATGCATGGACTTTGAATGTTTGTAAGACTATTTTGTTAACGCTTGTATTTCATTTTTACTTTCACATGTACTAATATAGTTGAACTATTTTGGTTTTTTTAGTGGCTATCTTATTGAGAATATGATTTAATAGTTGTTATCGTTGTACCATCCTTGTTGACGGTTATGTGGAATATGAGACAAATATTTCCTTGTTTATTGGTTGTAACAACCATCAGATCCGTTGTGGATTATTCCACTGGATGTTAGATGGGTCCTTCTAGTTCATGTGTGTCTCTTCCTGGGTGGTACTATTACCTCTCACTTAGAGGCTCACTTTTCTCCCCCCATTTGGAGTAGAAGAACCTTGACATAGTTACACTGCGCACTCACCAAGCACACTCCCATTTATTTTTAAAGACACCATTGCACCTCTCTCTTGTGCTAACAGCTAGAGCCAAGGAAAATCTTTAAGGATTTGGAAATCGGGCCTTTATACTGGATGGGACCCATACACCAAATGGTTTGAGGTTTGATTGGCTATTCATATCGGGGAGATTCCTTGAATGTTGGTGGGTATAGCACTGTCAACACCACATCATCCTCTACATAGAACATTTATAAGTTTCCACATCAGTGACATCATTATGAGACTTAAAACTTTATATCATCCCACATCATCTTTAGTACATCCCTTCTACAACCATCGACCCTGCCACATAAGCATTTTTACAAAAAATTATCTAGGTACATGTTTATTGAGACAATATTCCATGTCTTCCTCCATTGCACCAAGTCTCTCTTGTCCTTATCACACCCTTCTTCTTCTTTTCATTTGTGTCATAATAGGCCTTAACAGATATTGTCACAAATACACAATTTCCTCTTTCATCAATACAAATTTTCCTCTTTTTGTGATGAACATATTCCATCTCCCCATATCATGTATTCCTTTCTGGTGATGGACATTTCATTGGGCATGTTATGTCAACCAATAAGATTCTTCCTCAATGACCTCTCTCTCTCTCTCGCACATCATTTAGATAAACCATTTATAGTGACTCATATATCATGTATATATCCATCAAGCACTCTCTCTCTCTCTCTCACACACACACCCACATCATTCAGATAAACCATTCATAGTGACTCATATATCATGTATATATCCATCAAGCACATCATTCAGATAAACCATTCTTAGTGACTCACCATTCACCTTTCTTATAGTAATGTTCTGAAGCACACCCATACTCTCTCTCTGTCTCTCTCTCTCTCTCTCTCTCTCTCTCTCTCACATCATTCAGATAAACCATTCATAGTGACTCATATATCATGTATATATCCATCAAGCACTCTCTCTCTCTCTCTCTCTCTCTCTCTCTCGCACATCATTCAGATAAACCATTCATAGTGACTCATATATCATGTATATATCCATCAAGCACATCATTCAGATAAACTATTCATAGTGACTCACCATTCACCTTTCTTATAGTAATGTTTTGAAGCAAACCCATAATGAATCACTTAACAAATTCATTTAGCATGGTCCTAACACTCAGGAATTCGCTCAATTAAGACATTAAAAAAATTTAAATATAGGTGCTTAACCTTCAAAATGTCATGAGTTTGTCTACTTCTCAATGAGTATAATGGCATAACCTTTACAAATATGTCAAATAACCATAAAAATATTAATGAGGATTAAACACGAGTTATCATTATCAACATTACTCAGTCAATTGAGTCGTCTACAATGAATTTAATCCCAAAAATGAAGCTTGAAAATTATATTAAAGGGTTGATACTCCAATACTACCATTTAATCACATACATTCATATGCTTCAAAAGTGAATATACTTAATTTTAGTTTTAGATTCTTTGTGAAGACTAAGATACCTTATTCAATTATATAAACCTTAAGGATATTTCCTTAGTCCTTTGGCCTTCCAAAAAAGAAAGGCATAATTTTAGCAATATGCATGCATACCAATTCTTAGCCATCCAATCCTAAGACTTGGCACTTCTTGTGAATCAGACACATATATCATTAGCATCTAAATAACACCCCGAGTCCTCCATAATCATTACCATTTCATTATATCATCAATTCCACAAGACCAACACATTCGATTCAAACATGCATGAGGGATTACTACCCATCAAAGAAAAAATTAATTCAAGACTTCAAGATCCTCATTAACATTAACTTAACACAAATATATCACTAAATCCAATTGCAAATATACACGTATTGTAATTTTATAGATAACATAGATTCAAGTATGAACATTTATCTAAAAATTGTAGATTCCTACAACTAAAAGTGTGTGAACTATTTTCAACCCAACCATAGGCTTAGTTTCACATAGGTATTTGTATATCTTTCCACCCACTATCCAAATTACAATACCACCAAGGGAATTCTTAATCTCTAAACATTTTATAATTATGAAGTCAACCCTCACTCACAACAAATGAAATAGTAGAGACTCCCCTTCCCCACGTAGCATAGGGCCACCATGAATCTAGGTACTTCCCTAGTTGGGTTACACAACACCAGGAAATCATTTCCCTATCATACAATCCCTCAATTGTATGCCTACTAGTGCCACTTGTGCTCACCCAACAATGCAAGATTTCTCTTTTGGTCATATAAGACTCTAACAACTCTACATAAATTAGGAAACCAACTCAAAATTCGTTAGCTCATAACATGTCGATAATAAATATAACTGGGAATGGCTAACTTTGTACATGAAAATTGCCTCTCAGGACACTTGCCCCCTTCTGCACCCTCTACTCACTACCCAAAATCTAACTGACTAACAAACTCATTCTCAACTCCACCCTACAAACCCATCAGCTCAGGGGTCAATTACCCAAAATTGAGGTGGGTAGTCTACACATACCTTTCATAGACTACTGGTAGCTATCTCAACCACCTCCCCATGTCTAAATCAGTATGGGAAAATGGCTTCCCCACTACTAGACTCTACCCCATTAATTAGTTTTCGGGGAAAGGGAAGAGGAGGCAATAGTTTTCAAATTCAAATAAGTAACATGGATTTGGAAAGGGTAATTAGTATGGTAGTCAAGGTAAACCCCAAAGTACCCTTACTAGTTCCCACTTGTTATATCATTGTTATTGTAGGAGTTCATTGTCACAATCAACTACTTATCATTTTCCATTAATGATTGGAATACATTTAGATTGTTTTTTATGTTTCAAAATGACAAAATATCCATGTTGCATATTACAATGACACTTAGGTTGTTGGGGCTAAAAGCCCACATTTTTGTCCAATTTTGTAATCCAAATGTAAATACTTCACATTTTTTGGTCATGGAGCATGTAGATGTTAAAGATTCATAGGGTTGTTCACCCTTATTTTGGAAATGTAATGTCAGTTGTAGAAGATCTACCCATGGTTCCAGACCATGGGATTGTATAAATATAGCTAAGCTCTAAGTAGTTTTAGAAAAAGGAATCAATAATCATGAAGGATTGAGTCATAGCTTTATAGCAGAGGTCTAAGTTTGAGTCGTAGGGTAGGTAGAGGCTCTGCAGCTAAATGCGTAGAGGCATAGAAGTCTGCAGCTGAGTGCGTGGACCCCTGCAGCTGAGTGCACAGGGTGCATTGAGTCTGTAATTGTCTGGAATTATCAATAAAGAGAAGTATTCTACAATTTATGTGTCTTAATTTCCTGTTTATGCATTTGTTATGTTGGGTATGAACTTCACCAATAATGCTTATATGATGCGCGAATGTATGTAAATGTATCGGTTAAGTGAATGCAAGTAATAACATTTGTTTATGCGAAGCTAACTAAGATCTATTAATAAGATAAGAAAGGCACTTAGCCTAGTTTGGGAGATATTGCATTTCACTACCCTAGCAGCACGAAATTATATCAGCCCCTGGTTAGGGTTGTGCAGAAGATGATTGTACCCTTCCATGAAGGTACTAAAGGGTGGAACAAAGGGCTAAGCAACCTGCATGAAGGTAGGTATAGCCAGGATAAACTGACATCACAACCATCTCAAGGGTGCGGAAACTTGGTTCCAACATCCCCCCATACTGCTTCGTGTGAGACTTCAGTCCACACTCTACGGACTAATGCTGAAAGGGCCAATAGTGTAGAGATTTGTTTGACTAACTTATGCTAAGCCTTGGTCAGGCCTCCACAAGCCAACAAATGATTTCATTCTCAGGACTAGAATCTACATAAGAGATGAGTGATGTCGTATCACTAGAATCCAACTAAGAAATAAATCGAAGGCTATTTGGACAAAAGGATCCACGAGTTCGCGGCACAAAAAAATAGAAACACGTGACTGTCAAAAGAACAGTGTTTGGACCAATAACTGTATATGAAGATCCATGAAATTTTTTTCACCTCCTTTCCTACTGAGCTATACAAGTGGATCACAAAGCTAGTAGATAGCCAATGAAGGTGGAAACTTGACGATCCTATTGTGTGGACCCCAAAGCTAGTGCGAAGGTTGGAAGCATCAGAGGATAAGATCACTCGCATTGTCGATCATTGGCTCGATCACATCATAGGAGGATTTGTGACTGAATTCGCAGTCAACACCTCAATTAACTATAACGAGGTAGAGTGATGTTTTTTCAAAGAACTACGAGGTAAGTACGTAAAATATATTAATACTTGGATTAAAATGTTGTTGTGCAAAAAATGGGTTATGTAGCTACCTTGATGTTTGGGACTACGCGAAGTGGAAGATTTTACAGAAATGAAGGAAATAAGGGCCCAACGCATAGCCCCTTGATTTCACCTCCACAAGGGGACGAAGAAGGTATCATGAAGGTCTCTCCATGAAGTGTTATTTAGTTGATAAGATAACGATTTCCATGAATACCACCTCCGTCCGCATTGCCTCCATCTTCACCACCATCACCTCCAACTTTTCCCGTACCACCTCCACCTCCACCATGATTCAGTATGGAAAACACAGTGAAGTTTCCTTTGTTAAAAGGCTTGGGAAATGAGGACTCAGACCAATTATGGTTCGTTGTGAGGGCTGTATGGGAAGCTAAAGGTGTTACAGATGATCACATAAAGAAGGAAACACTGGTTAGTGATCTGCAAGATCATGCACTAACCTGGTATATTAAGCTCTCCAATGATAATCTGAATGCTAGAGTAGAGGACATCCAAGCAGCACTGAATAGGGAATTTAGCAGGTCTAAATCTGAAGCGTAGTCGATTGTGGGATTCAAAGAGATGGCAATGCTACCAAGAAAGACACCTTGGGAACTAGATCAAAGGTTGAAATGTACAATTTGCGAAGCCAACATGAATTTAACATATTGACAATATCGCGAGTGGTTTATGGCTTCACTACTACCACACTTAAGGAGTGCGCTGTCACAGTAGAAGATAGCAACTCAGGAAGAGGCCTTAGAGATTTCTATGAGACTACACGAGACTCCAATGTAGGATCCTAATCTAGGATTCCAACAGATCCATGTGTAGTTGAAAAATTTGTGCTTTGGGATGCAAAGTCTAAAGCAAGATAGGACAGTTCGTCTAGAGGTCCGCGAAGGGGTATGGTGTTTGAAATGCAAGAGTCAAGGTCATGAAAAAGGCCAATACTTGGTCTTCACAAATTACCTTATAGGAGGAGTACCAATGCCTTTAAGGCTGAGAGCTCAAGTAGGACCTAGCACGGCCCCTGCTTTATGGTGCGCGATCTATCAAGTAGTCAAAAAACATGCCATAGACAACTATCACTTGCTATAGAAGTATGTGCAAGCACCGCAATGGTTGTTTTGCAAGTTTTGTAGGTAGGTAGGACATGATGAGCATACTTGTAGGAGCTATGTATTGACGATGGATAGAACTCTTGACTATAGGGTTTAGGCTGAAACGCGGCCCCTTGACCAGAATGCTGGGATGGTGCAAACTGGATTTCAGGGACGTGGATGAGGCCAAGGTGGAGAAGGACTTGGTAGAGGTCAAGGACAGTTGATCTGATACAATTCTGGGGGTACAGGACACTATACCCAAAATTGCACTAATCCAATGCACGCGTCGTGCAAGTATTCCACAATGTTTGATCATGAAACAAAATATTTTCCTAAGATGATAGCTAGGATATGTGACAAAGGGGCACTACTGCCTCCGCTGACTCATAACCTATAAATGATGAGGTCTAAGCTACACGAGGAAGATCTGAACGTAAATATAGTGTTCCAAAGTGGAATCGGGATGGGAGATGACAAAGGGAAATAGCCAGAAGACAGTACATGGGCTCGCAAGGCCCCAACAAAAGTGGTTGAGTTTGACTTGGAGCACGCTCAGGAAGCATTCATGGAAGCTAAGAAGTGCTTCGCTGAGGCCTCCTCTTAGGGAAGCATGGATAACCCTGAGCCAGAGATGGACCCCTCTATGCTCACAACTTTCCTGGAAACCTGTATGAAGTTATTGCACGACAATAAGGTTGTGAAAGGGTTACAGGAACTATCAATATATGTGTTGGGACCGGTTAGGTGAACCGCATGTAGTCTGCAAGATTGGAAAGCATAAGACAAGGATGGGGCGTGAAATGAGACTCACTGCAGAGATCACAGAATGCAAAATGGATCAAGTCATTCTGGATTTGGGATTAGGTGCGAATGTATTAACAAAGCAGACTTCAGAGCGAATGGGGCGACCTACAGTGCAATGGTCTCCAATTAGGGTAAGGATGGTGAATCGATAGAAAATCATACCCATGGGGTGGTTGCAGGGAGTGACCGTGACTATTGAGGGAGCAAGCGCGCTGGCAGATTTTGAAGTAAAAGAGATTGTTGATGACAACGATCCCTACCCTGCGCTCCTAGGAATTCATTGGGCTACTAATATGAATGGGGTAATCAATTTGAAGAAGTGAAAGATGATCTTTGAGAAGAAATCACTGCACGTAATAATACCCCTGGATCCTGCTGAAGGATTGCGCTGTACGAAACCATGTCTGCGACTATCAAAGTGATGATGATCTGAACTGCATCTATAAGATAACAGCGCGAGACCAACATTGGGTGAATCCCACCACGGATGGACAGATTACATGGGGGCGTGAGAGTTCCTACACTTCAGATTTCGAAGAAGAAATA
The DNA here is from genome assembly GCA_000404065.3 of Pinus taeda. Lineage (NCBI taxonomy): Eukaryota > Viridiplantae > Streptophyta > Pinopsida > Pinales > Pinaceae > Pinus > Pinus taeda. Next base: position 227,460 of record APFE031364316.1, read on the forward strand.
GAATGCTGGCAGAATTGGTTACACGAAGTAACTATGCTAAATTGCAATGTGATGACCTAGTCGCTGTGTTGTGTGCCATCCAAGGTAAGAAATATTCCTACTTATGACAGCCTAACTGAGGTAGATTCCTTTTTGGATGCATTTAAAAGGGAGGTTCCAGAAAAGTAATGCTTCCAAGACTTGGATTGGGCACTGCATACTACGCTTGCAAGATGGTAGGGTACGCATAAGGGAAGCTTTGATGATTGGCGCGAATATAGGAGGATGATGAAAGCACGATTTGGGAAGCCTAAGATGCGACTGACAGACAAGTATGAGGGGTAGGATGATCTGCGTGTGCATCTGGCCAAATGGACATAGGCTTATGGAGAAAAGCCTCAACCTGAGTGGGTGCAATTGTTTTGTCATGCCTTAGATGTTATCCCAATGAATTGGTATATAGAAACAAAGCTCCACCATGGGATAGGTGAATGGGATATCTTGCATGAAGGATTCATGATGACATTCAGTTTTGAGGATGGGTTTGAAAGTATTGATGAAGCGATGCAAGAGGTGAAAGCAACCATCTTTAAGATATCGTAGGATCCTTTGGACCAGACGTAGCCTGAATGGGCTACTCATCTGAGTCACGTGCTAGAATGTTATAATGTAACTACTAAAGAAGAGGATGAGGATCCATGGAAAATTAACATTCCAGAGACAGAAGGCCACCACGAGGTTCAAAGGACCACAGATTGAGAACCATGATATAACCCTGCTGGTGAAAACTAAACAAGTGAACATTGGTACAGAGGCAGAACCCAAAATCGCCAAGATTGGAGACTACTGGGATGATGGGATGGTGGATAAGGTCGTTGAATTACTCTTCGAATATCATGACTTATTCCCGACCAGGTTTACGGATTTGAAAGGAATAATCCAAGATCTAGGAGTGATGAAGATCAAGTTAAAGATCGACATGAAGCCAGTCAAGGAGAGGCCTTACTGCCTAAACCTGAAATACAAGGAGAAGGTTCGCTTAGAGCTAGACAAAATGCTAGTAGCAAGCATCATTGAGCCTATGGAGGAATCTGATTGGTTAAGCACAATGGTGGTGCAAGAGAAGAAGTAGAAGGATGAGATAAGGATATGTGTGGATCTCAGAGAACTGAATGACTCTTGTGTGCATGATCCTTCCCCAACTCCATTCATGGATGAAGTGTTGGACAATGTAGGTGGTCAAGAAGCATATTCTTTCATTGATGGGTTCTTTGGGTACCACCAAATCAAAATCGCACCTAAAGATAGGAGCAAGAAACCTTCGTGACTAAGTGGGGTTGCTTTCAATAAACTGTAATGTCGTTTGGATGGGAGAATGAACCTACTAACTTTTCATGTCTGGTTGTTGCGAGATTTAAGGAATTTATTCATAAGTTCTTGGAGGTCTATTTTGATGACTGGAATGTATTTGGACTAGTTAAGTGCCATGTAGGGAGCTTGCGCTTGATGTTGGATACTTGTCGTAGATACCAGATCGTGCTCAACCTCAAGAAGTGTCTGTTTTTCATTCCTTTTGGGAACCTATTGGAGCATGTGGTTTACAAGTAAGGGCTGATGATAGACCCTGCAAAGATTGTGGTTATTTTGAACTTGGAAGCACTGAGGAGTGTGAAATAATTGCGTGCTACTTTGGAAAATACAAGATATTATAGAAAGTTGATCAAAGGTTATGCCCAGATCACCGTGGCAATGGAAAAATTGTTGAAGAAGGATGTCACATTCTACTGGAACGATGACTGTAAGACAAGATTGGATATATTGAAAGAAAAGATGGTTACCGCAGCGATTCTAGTCTTTCCGAATTGGAAGAAAGAGTTTCATGTACATGTCGACACATCATGTATAATGCTAGGGGAAGTACTAACACAGGATGGCGGAGAAGGCTTGGACCACCCTATCGCATTCGCAAGCCGCAGATTATCCAAAGCAAAGAAGAATTGTTCGACCACTGAGAACAAAGGGCTAAATATGGTGTATGTGCTCTAGAAGTACCAACATTACTTGCTAGGATGCCACTTTAAGATGTATACGAATCACTCCACGCTGAAGTACCTGGTCAATAAGCCTGTGATGGGGGGGGGGGTGAATCTGCAAATGGCTCTTATTGTTCCAAGAGTACAATTTTGAAGTTGTTGTGAAGCCTGAACGATTGAATGCGAGACTAGACCATCTGTTGTGCATCGAAATAGGGGAGGAACCTACTAATTTGGAGGAAGGATTACTTGACATGTAACTCCTTGCTGTGCGCATCACACATGGACATTTTGAGGATATAATACACTTCCTAACAATAGGAACTATGCCAGAAGGATACTCTATGCATCAAAAGAAGGAATTAGCAGGGTGCGCGGTAGACTTCTCTATCATTAATGGGAATCTATACAAGATGGGGAATGATGAAATATTGCGAAGGTATGTACCTATGTTTGAACGAAGCAGCATCCTCATGGATGCTCATGGGGGTGCCGTGGGAGGACATTATACAGGGAGAGAAACCACGCAAAAGATTCTACACGTAGGGTTGTGGTGGCCAACCCTTTATCAAGATTCAAAAGCATACTGCAACACATGTGATGTATGTCAAAGAACAAGAAGGCCATCACAAAGGTATGAAATGCCTTTGAATCCACAAATGACATTGCAACCTTTCAAAAAATGGGTAATAGATTTTGTAGGACCCATTCAACTTTAAGAAAGAAAAGTGTGAGGTACATTATCATTGTGACAAAGTATTTGACTTGTTAGGAAGAAGCATAGCTGATGAAAGATTGCACGGGCACAACTGCCACAAAGTTTCTATTTGAGCATGTACTGACGCGATTTAGATGTCCAAAGATCTTGATGAGCGATCGAGGTACGCACTTCTTGAATGAGACGATCAGCACACTAATGGAGGAATTTAGATGTATCACTAAAAGAGCACACCTTATCACCCACAGGCTAATGGGACAATGGAGGCATTCAACAAAGTGCTTGAAACCGCGTTGACCAAGGTTTGTAATGCTCAGTGAAGTGATTGGGAATTGCGCATACCTACAGTGTTATGAGCTTATTGGACGACGTGTAAGAATCTGATGGGATAGACACCCTTTAGGCTGGTATACAGGTTTGAAGTGGTGATGCCTATGGAATACATTGTGCCTAGTCTATGGATAGTAGCACTCATAGGTATGACAGATTGTAGAGCCTTGGAAGAGAGGCTTGCGTAGTTGGATGAGCTTGAAGAAGAGCGATTTTTGGTTGGATTTCACCAGCAGGTCCAAAAGTGGCGTGAAAAAACATGGCACGATTAAGACATCAAGCTACGCACATTCAGGGTAAACGATTTGGTTTTTTTGTATGATAGTAAGTTATTTAAATTCCCCGAAAAATTTAGGATGCACTGGTTAGGGTCATATGTTATTAAGGAGATTACCAATGATGGCACGGTATAGTTGGTTAAGTTAAATGGAGAACCCTTCCTAGGAAAGGTGAATGGTAGTCACTTGAAGCCATACATCAGCGATCCGACTATGTTACTATATGAAAGTGGCAAAGTCTTAGCACTCCCGGTTGCTGAAAGAAGGCACGGGACTATAAACTACATTGCTCGAGTGGGGGAGCTATGTGATGTCAGGACTGCATGAAGAAGCAAAGTTTCATAGGGTTCGCAACAACGCGAAGACAGCTGCACTAGCGCACAAGTCCGTTGGAAAGTGACCATTAAAGTCACTATTCACAATTTGATGAGCGGTTTGAGGCCAAATGGAGTGGATGGTAGGCATTTAAGGCAATATTTATGGGCTAGGTTCTTGAAAATCTGCCACCAATCTAGCATTAATGGGCCGGATATGGGGGCAACGTTCGAATTTGAATTCAAAAGGCCCTATAAATTACAAGTGGTTGTCCAATGAAAAACACTTGGGATTTTGAAAATTTAGTTGTTGCGCTATCAAGTGTGTATGGACCTTTCGAATTTTGAGGCTTCGAGAGCAAGTTCAGTGTTTGAAACATTATCGAAGGAGAAGCAAGACCTCCTAACTAGAATCATGTCGATATCGGAGGAAGCTGTGTAGGAAATTACGGTAGTAGAAGCCCCAGAGAGCACTGGAGTGATAGTTGAGGTCCCTAAATCACCCATAACACCAAGACCTAAGAAGGATAAGAAGGCTATGATCTCGGTGCACGTCTCACCAAAAAACCCACAAAGGACCAATCTCACCTTGCAAGAAAAGGGGAAGGCCATTAATCTGGAGGCCAACAAGGAAGAATCTGAAAGAAATCCTGGTGGTTGAGAAGGACGTGGAAATGGAAGTTGAAACCTAGGGTGCAGACCCTATTATCTAGTTACCAGAATATGTTCCTTCGCACAAGGGTAAAGCTAAGGTTTCGAAGTACATAGATGAGAGCAAGAGCTCTCTGTAAACTCCATTTCTCTCGAAAAATATTGTTTTTGAAGGGCCACACTTAGGGTAGGTTCCTATCCTAAATTTTGAAGATTAGGATCTCGTAAATCATGAAAAATTCTTGCATTTAGTGATGGAGCAGCTAATGTGCCAGCGGATTGACACGACAGCTAAAATGATTGAATTGGAGTCGTGAACCTAGATCAAGTGTGTAGAAAAAGTCAGGTTGCTAAACCTGCTCTAAATAGTTGTTCTACTTGCTGCATGATGGGTGTTTGTGGCTGGGGGAGCACATTTCCATCACAAACCACTTGATTCATCGGATCACACGACTGCCTTACTCAGGGGAGGATTCAGCCAATATATCAGAAGGATAAGGTGGTGAGTTGGCTGTCGTGAAAGTGATGAAGAAGAAGTTCAAGTTGGAGAAGAAGGAGCGAGAATATGCCATCTCTAGCATTTGCAACCCCACAGTCAAGGTCGCAACACAAATTTTAGTAGGAAAAGTGATGCGGAAGTGCCGCACGGATGAGGTGTCTATGCCTATGATTGCACTAGTTGCCCACAGTATATGCCAGTTTGCAGAGCTTTGTAGAGTTCAAAGCGGATTTCCACCATGTCTTTATCAGGGTACAAAAGAACCCTATGAAGACATGGTATAACCGACCATATTTTGCAGTTGATGCTATAATTTTTGGAGTCCTTGAGTGTTGGCCGCCAGAGTGGCGCGCTCCAAATAACTCTGCGGTGGAAACAGACAAGTCCGTCATGTAGCGAAAGAAGGAAGAAACAAAGTTGCAAATGGTGCAGCTAGTAGAGAAGCGCAGAAAGCAAGAAGCAGAGCCTAAGGCCTAGGCAACGCGCGATGCTGCGAAGTTGGCAGAACAACATAAAACAGGTAGAGAAGAGCCCGAAGGACAGAAGTCACCTTCACCTAGGACTGAGGTAGAAAGAGAGACAAAACGAGGCGGTGTGGACCCGCAAACAACATCCACCCAACTCAAGCATCTGCGACCGCGAGAGAACGTAGTTCCATGAAAGAAAACCAAGGCACCAAAAACATCCTTCGACCCTATCACCCTCATTGAGGGGGATTTGTATGATATCAGAAAAATAATGAGGGGCATCACCATGAAGGCCCTCCAACTATTCGAAGAATAGCAGTAGTTGGTATTGGGGAATCTCCGAATAGAGTTGTAGGAGTTGCAGGTTCACATTCCATAGGCTGGCATAGTGTCCACCAGCCTCGCAGTCGGCACTTTAGCTGCCGAGGAGATGTTGCGCACAAGGGTGACCAACATGATAGTGTTACCTGATGGGGCACTTACTATAGAGAATGAGGCCGACAGGCCCACTGTCAGTAACTTGAAAGGGGTAGGATTAAATATGGATGCACTCCCTCAAGAGACACTCTACTTCTTGCAGGATGAATTCATCATGGAACTCAAGGCCTAGGAGAATAGTGCTCTATAGGTGATGAGCGAGCAACACATCGACATCAAGCAGTTGGACCTGCAGCGTAATGAGGCACTAGAACAGAACAAGCAGCTCATGCAGGTAGTCGAGGAAGCCTGTTGGATGGTCTGGAAGTTGGATATTCAGGAAAAATAACCAGTGGAGGCGCACGCCCGTAAGTTAGCCGTAGGGGTGTGCAACGCCTAAGAAGAGATGGACAGGGTTCAGCTGGAGCTGAACTTATAGATTGCAGAGTTGCAGTTGAGGGCTCAACCTTCGACTCCACCAGAAGTCAGGGAACGACGTACCACCACGGTTACGATAGTGATAGTGGCGGTTGACAATGTTGTGGCAAACTGCATGCAGCTTTTTGAATAGTCATTTGAGGTCCTAATCACCCTAAGTATAGCCATGGATAGACGAGGCTTATCCAATCATAACCTCCATTTAAGGAAAGTTTGTGCAACTGCAGGCAACTCAGCAAAAGATTCAGCGCAGCAGTTTAGCAACAGTCACCGAGCAGCGAGTGGAATAAGTCCAGCGGGCAGCCACTTAGTGCACTGTCAAGGTCGCAGTGATCCAAATAGAGCTGGGAGGTTTTTGCACTAAGATCGTGACTCAAGGGCGAGTTGCGATGTTTGTGTTGGGGGCCTGTTGGGCATGGGATCCCCCAAGGGCAGTTTTGGGGCTAAAAGCCCATATTTTGGTCCAATTTTGTAATCCAAATGTAAAGACCCCGCATTTTGTGGTCACGGAGCACGTAGATGTTAAAGAGTCATAGGGTTGTCCACCCTTGTTTTGGAAATGTAATGTCAGCTGTAGAATATCTACCCATGATCCGCGGACCATGGGATTGTATAAATAGAGCTAAGCTCTAAGTAGTTTGAGAAAAAAGAATTGATAATCATGAAGGATTGAGTCATAGCTTTAGAGTAGAGGTCTAAGTTTGGGTTGTAGCATAGGTAGAGGCTTTGCAGCTGAGTGTACAGAGGCCTAGAATTCCATAGTTAAGTGCGCGGACCCCTGTAGCTAAGTGCATATGGCGGGTCGAGTCTGTAATTGTCTGGAATTATCAATAGAGAGAAGTATTCTAAAATTTCTGTGTCTTTATTTCCTATTTACACATATGTTATATTGGGTATGAACTTCACTTATAATGCTTATATGATTTGCGAATGTATGTAAATGTATCGATTAAGTGAACACAAGTAAGAAAATTTGTTTACGTGAAGCTAACTAAGATCTGTTAATAAGATAAGAAAGACATTTAGCCTAGTTTGGGAGATAGTATAGTTCACTGCCGTAGTAGCACTAAAGTATATTAGCCCCTAGTTAGAGTTGCGTGGAAGCTAATTTTACCCTTCCATGAAGGTACTAAAGGGTGGAACAGAGGGCTAAGCAAACTGCGTGAAGACAAGTATAGCTGGGATAAACCAACATCACAACCATCTCAAGGGTGTGGAAACTTGGTTCCAACATCCCCCCATACTGCTTCGGGTGAGACTTTAGTCCGTGCTCTACAGGCTGATGCCGAAATGGCCATTAGTGTATGGATTTGTTTGGCTAACTAACACTGAACCTGGGTCAGGCCCCCCTCAAGCCAACATAGATATAATAATTACATGCTTAAAATGGGGAATCAGAATGGGATCATAATCCCTTGTTGGTGGACAAGGGTGACCCTAAGTTCACAGTTAAGCTAACAAAACCTCTCAAACATGAGGATTTTTCAACGCCTACGAATAGGTGAGGTCTCACCTAAGGTATATTGTTGATGGTTTTACAAGAAGCTTTGAAGGTTTTGAAAGGTAAAAGGGGATACAGAGCAACCTTAAGTTCCAAATGATCCACCTCAAACTATGGTATTCACCATATGTTGCAGATATAGCCATTTAAAATGAATTACATTGAAAAGTGTTCAAAACACATCAGCTATGTATAAAAACATTTTGAATAAACTACGACACACAACGACTATGTATAAAAACATTTCATAATTGGTGAAGAAACCATTCATCATGAGTTCAGTATACAACCACACAAATAACTCTGACGCAGAACATAGGAATGATAGTTTCATTCATTCACTATTACCATTATTAGCATTATACCCCAACCACAAAATATCAACACAAGACATTCACAAAATGACACAAAATATTCGATCACTCCATGTCAACAACAAAAATCAATATTACAAATTACAATGAAATATCATAAATTTCAATGGGAAATTTTAGACCATTGCAATTAATTTTATGTTATCCAACCAAACTCCAATACATTTTTTTCCCCCGAAAAAAGTTAAAAAAGAAAAAGGTTTTATCATGTGATAGTTAACCAATTGGACCACTATCTAATTTTATTCCATCGTTCCAATTTCAATGTATATAAAGTCCAACACATATTTCTTGGAACGTGCCAAGCCTTCTATCGAAATATGTAACAATTTTACATGCTTAATTTTAAAATCACGGGCCATAATTTTTGGAATAGGAAGCCATCAATACACATACGTATGATATTTTATCCAAGATCCAAATACATTAGTCTTACAAAATACATTAGTCTTAAAAAATACTAAGCACTAATATTCATGCGTAGTTGGCCTTATCTACCAATGATCTATGTGAGGGCTAAAATCATTTGATTTGCTGCTAAAATTTTCATTATAGTTCATTTTAATATCCTTTTATTAATGGTTAAGATCATTGTCGCCACAAATATACCCACATATTCTCCTTTACTTATTTCAATATTTAAATTATTTATTAGTTTTTTTTAGCTTAGATGTTATATTCAATTAGAGCTATATTTACATCACATAACAAGCGTTACACTTTTCCTTGGTTTGTTAATCTATCAATCAAATCAAAGGAAAAATATGAGGTTTGAGCAAGAGTTTATCAAAACTGTCAAAATATATATAATATGTTTGATGAGATAAGACCAAAACCTGCACTGTAATGCCCCATACATAAGTTTGACACTTAACAAAAAAACATATGCTTGCACATTCAGACAAGATAAATAACTAAGTAAGATTAACAATAAAAACTATGCAAATTACTAGACCTGGATGATCAGTTCCCCTCCGTTGAAGGAGTGGGATTAGCTGGAGGAGATGGTGCCCAATCATGCAGGAAGACTCGTTCAATGCATTGAAGGTGTTGATCTATGATTTCATATAGTACATGTTTCTCTTCCATCCTAAGAAGGATCTCATCATAGTTGGAATTATGATCAAATAGGACTTTCCCCCAAAAAAATTAGGCCTTCGATACAACTCTATAGTGAAGAGCTACTAGTTCTTCCTCCCTCTAATAGGGCCCAAATCATGTATTCAACTAGTGATCGACTTAAGAACGTAAGTATTAGAAATGTATTCATGTTCATTGTAACACATTCCATTCTAAGTCCCATGAAAGCACATGTTAGAAGGAGGTGTTCACTATCTTGACTCAAGGTCCAAGGTAGCATTATGGAAATGGGGTCTAAAATTTCAATCTTTGTTAACCTATTCAAAACCATAGAAAATTTTAGGGGTGAATTTTAGCCCATGGGCGAAATTTAAGGGGTTTCATATTTTAAAACGATGAATTTTTTCAATTACACACTTTTTAATAGTTAGCCCAAAAAATATTTTAAAAAATAATAATTATTATATTTTAGCCAATTAAAATTAAGTGGGATAAACATTCCAAAGTTCGCTTCACCTAGTTTGCCAGTAGAATTTTCTTGGCATTGCCACATTTTTTCGTTTGGCAGTAGAATTTTCTTGGCATCACCCCGATTTCTAGTTATGAGACTGGTTAGGGGCTATTTCTCCTTCTCCATTCCTTGCAAAAACAAAACTAGGTTGAATTCACCTTAGATTTTAGGGCCTAGGGGTTGGCAGTTTGATTCGTTGAATTCATCCTACATTTGACTAGCGTCTAGGGTCTCTTATAGCCTCTGGCTTTGTATCCTCATCTTACAGATGACCTTTTTTTCTCTCTGATAGATGGGATGTGCTTTCTCTGTGATAGAAGCTTATAAAATAGTGTATGAGCTTGGTTTGTGCTCCTAAGTTTGTTTGTGGTCTTCTGGATCGATTTTTGCTTTTTCTTTATATTGTTATTGTATTCCCTGGACCCTTTATTGGTCCATCCTGCTTGTGTATCTTATTTTCAGGGTTTTCGCTGTAAATGCGAACCTCTCCTCACCCCTTTCTATTGTTATTGTATTCCCTAGACCCTTTATTGATCTGCATTGCCTGTGTATCTTATTTTCAGGAGTTGCATTGTAAATATGACCCTCTCTTCACCCCTCTCTTCGTTGTTCCATTCAGATACTAGTTGTCTCATTTGGACACTTTAAAATTGTATAGCTGGAGTTTCGTGACTCGTGAGAGATGGAGATTACCCAATCTCCCTCTTTGCACTGCATTGGAGTTTATTGGATCCCCCTATTCACTATTGAGTTATTTAGTAAAAATTGAAATACGTTCTAAATATGTGGCTAACTCGGCATTGTGATGAGATTCATTTCTTTGTGCTTGAACATGCTTGTTGAAGCTTTGGAAGAGCTGCAACTCACATTGGGATCAGATTGATCGGTAAATTTTGTTAGGTCCCTATAATATTAGTGATTACCCCATTACTATTGTAGTTGTATCCCTTATTAATATTGTTGTGCCCCTATTGTTCCCATATTGTTATTACTGTGCCCCATAGAATCCCTCTATTGTTATTTTTGTGGCTTTATATTATTATTGTTAGGTCGGCTGGGTTATATTGTGACTTCTTAGTCTCCTATATATAGAAAGGAGGTTTTGTCATTTGTATCATCCAAGAATTGTTCATTTATGTAATGTAAAGCAGGTTGCCCCCTCGAAGAGGCTGAATTCTAAGGCGTTGATCTATCTTTTCTATCTTTTTGTGATCTGGTTTCATAACATTTGGTATCAAAGCTTTGGATTCTAGGGTTTCACTGCTCCAAATAGGTCATCGTGGAATTTTCAATATAACTTTTGTTTCTGCGACGTTTTAGAAGCAAAAAAAAACCCATCTGAGAAGAAAGCACACTAAACCTCAGTTCTGAATTTCAGAGCTTTTCACACTATATTTGCGGAGATATGATCTAAGGAAGTTGGTCTTTTTGCAGATTCCTGAATTACATTCCAAATAGGTGACTTGGGGAAAATCGTCATAACTTTCTCTCTGAGAATCAGATTGAAATTGTGTAAGAAGATTCAGAAAGAGGATGGACTGTATTTTCTTGTATATATTTGTCAGAGCCAATGGTCGAAATAGGGACACGTGGCATGTCGTACAAGTTTGCTCTTCTGAACTAGTCTATAATTAGGTCACTGTGGGAGATTTGGCATAACTATACCTTGGAGAATCTAACTGGGATCAGACTGGTGGCATTGGAAAGAGGACAAAGAGGGCTACTATAAATCATAATTTTAGAACTGGATGATCCGAAATTACAGAGATACATCAGAGGCAATATCAAGCTCCTACAAAGTGAAAAAAGGTGTGTAGATTTTTTTTTAAATTTTTGCTTAAGCTTGGTTTGAAAAATT
>APFE031364316.1:239583-280678 GCA_000404065.3 Pinus taeda
TGCTTTCCATTCCAATGGGAGGTGCTGATGTTGTACTAAGAGTCTAATGGCTACAATCCTTGGGTACAATAGGTTTTATTTTTTCAAGATCTTTTCATGAATTTCTATGCAAGGAAAGGAAGTTCAATTAAGGGTATTGCAGGGAAAACGGGAAAGATAATCAGCTCTAACGGTATGACAAAGCTTCTAAAAAAGGAACAAAGAGGTGTAATTGCACAATTATGTTCGCTAGATGTGTCCACATCAAAATCATCTATTTCTCCGGATCTCCAAAAATTCTTGGACAATAATTCCAAGGTATTTGAGACTCCCAAAGGTCTCCCACCTATTTGTGATCATGATCATGCTATTCATCTTATTCCAGGAAGTGTTCCTCCAAACATCAGGCCGTACAGATATCCTTATGGCCAAAAGAGTGAAATTGAATGTATGGTTGCAGAAATGCTAGAGGTTGGTATAATTCAAGCTAGTCAAAGTTCTTTCTCTACTCTAGTAGTATTGGTGCACAAGAAGGATGGATCATGGTGCATGTGTCCGGATTATAGGGAACTCAACAAGATCACTATTAAATATAAGTTTCCCATTCCTGTCATTGATGATTTACTGGATGAATTACATGGATCAATTTACTTCACCAAGTTGGATCTTCGTTCAGGATATCATCAAATCAGAATGAAGTCTAAAGACATTCTAAAAACAACATTTAGAACTCATGAGGGTCATTATGAATTTTTGGTCATGCCTGTTGGCCTTACTAATGCACCTTCTACGTTTCAAGGTTTGATGAATTCCATTTTCAAACCCTTCCTTAGAAAATTTGTTATTTTTATTGTTTTTTTTGTACCTTTATATTATTATTGTTAGGTCGTTTGGGTTATATTGTGACTCCTTAGACTCCTATACATAGAAAGGAGGTTTTTTCATTTGAATCATCAAAAAATCATTCATTTGTGTAATGCAAAGGAGGTTTCCCCCTCGAAGAGGCTGAATTCGAAGGTGTTGATCTATCTTTTCTATTATTTTGTGAGATGGTTTCATAACAAATTTATTCCTAGATTTTATAGTTTTACTCCGTAAGTAGTATCAAATTGAATTATCAACTGTGTTTTTTATTTTAAAATTTCATTGGAATTTATGCAATATATTTTATGTTGTGTTTTATTTATTTATTTTAAAATTCAATGCAGAGATCCTTGGACTGTCTCCATAGTATATTCCACTAACATTCATGATTTTTTCATGTTTCACCCAGTCAAAATTAAAGGGACATCCATCTATTCTTATTTCTAGATCCTGCATCAGGTGCTCTATTGTATACTTGCTTTATGCCTCATGTTTAGATTGTTGATCATATAGATTAACTATTAACATAAAATGATTTGACCTTCACTGACATTTCATTTTTTTATGTTACCTCAAATCTTTGATTAGCTATTGTTCTATAGCAACCAGATCATGTATTTCATTCAACCCAATAACATCTTTCAAAACGATGTGAATAACACCTATAAAAGTGGAACAAATTTTGGCTGCTACATGGTTCGTTCTTAAAATGAGAGCATCCTTACACAATATAGACTATTCCAAGTGGATTTCTACAACTACTCATAAATCAATTCTTTTTCTTCCATTGTCAATAGATCCAAGCCCATAACTTATACTGATCAAAATGCTGGCGTGATACCCTTTCTATTGGTCCAAGTATAATTACAAAAATTTTGTAGAGAAGGTCCCGAAGTGAGGTTTACATATGGATTCCTTAGTGTTGTTAGTAGTTGTTTCTATCTCCTGAAAAGAGTTTCCTAAGTGTTGCCATAATCCAATTCTCAAACCACTACATAGTCATCATTTGAAACTAGATCACTTGGTACTCGTGTGGAGAGTTGAGATAATATATAAGATCAGGGAATAATGCTAGTAACTTAAGTGAATATAAATGATTTTTCTCATGCTAATTTCACCTTCAAATTCACTTTCACAAAGTATTGTTCAAGGGGCCTCACTACTGGAATAATATGTGATGTTGCTAAAAGTGTCATTTGAAACATATCCTTGGAAGAAAATAGGCTTAAACTGATTAATGTTGCAACATTCTAGTCATAACGCAAGTACCCTTGCATAATACTCACCTTCCAGACTTCAAGGACAAAGTGATGACATAAATAGCTTGAGAGACTAATCTAGAGAAATAAAATATGCACAAGAATGAGAAATCTACAACAAGACCGAAACATCAATATGTTGTATTGTTGCATTGAAGAAGCCATAAAATTCACCTTAGACAAGCATATAAATACCTGACATATCAAAGATGAAGAGAAGTTGGCTCTAACATCTCTATTGGAAATAGGTCAGGTCTATTAGAAATGAGTTTATTTCAATGTTTTGATTTTTTTAGACTAATGCAGATTTACAAAAATAGGGCATTGATATTTTCCATTTATCAAAGATTGGAAAGAAATGATATTACAATTGTAGTGGACACCTTGAGCTATGTAGAATAGTTTGAAACAATGGACCTTGCTTATAGTTTTATTGATATAGAATTCATAAATGTTCCAAGATCTTTTGCCTTGTATTTGACAAGGTACAACTAAAAGTCAATAATATACATCATAAAGTATTTTTCACAAGTGTTGAAAGTGTTGTACTCAAAAATAACTCAGCAAGGGTCTGGAAAAAGAAAAACAAGGAAAAAATATATAAAACAACAAGAAATTGAAATAGAAAACCAGAAAACCTATAAAAGAGGAAAAAAATTGCTTATATTTAAAGTAGGAGCTTGAATATGCAAGTATTTATCCTGGTGTTGTGGTCACATCCTTTTGTAGCATTCACTAAATGGGTCCAAGAATTAGTCTCATTATTTTCTTTAGGATTGGGGAGGAAAGATGATTTAACATTGACATTTGAATTATTCCAATAGAGTTCCCTTTTTTGAATTTTACACTTATCTAGCAATTTTTTTGGGTAAGAAATAGGTTTGGATTTGTCTTTCCAATGAATCATGGACTTGCTAATTGATAAGTCACATGATATAAGGAATGAGACATCGAGGACATAAACATAATGGTGTTTGACACAATATCTATTACAAATTACATGTATAAATATGAAAATATAGGCATTTATCTAATATTTTAGAAAATAAAACATTTACAAAACACTTGGAATCTATTCAAGTCTCGATTTTACCCTTCATCTGCACAATGAGAGACTGCAAGGGCTCTATTTTCCAGCTAAAACAAAGAAAATGGCAATGCAAAAAGGTTTTTTAAGTCAAATAGGTAGGACATGGTCACAGTGCATGTCCTTTGTTTAGAACATGTGACTAACACATGTCAGACATGCGTCATAACATGTTTATGTCTATAACGTGGGATACAGACACAAAGGCCTTGGGGTATGTGTCTTATTGTTTAGCTGATTAATCATTGGTTTCTTTAGCACTTCTTTTCAATTGCTAATGATACAGTTCTTATGGGACAACATAGGTTACCATGCCCCAATTCCAATTGTATTTTGGTTGTCCATGCCTCCTTAGTTGTTAATTTCTCATGGCCTTAGTGAAGTCCTTTAACCATATTCGCATGTTGGCTCTGAACCATGGATCTAAACTCAAATGTCTTGAGAGTATGTTTGTATTCTACTTTCCAAAGTACACCTAAACTTTTCTTGATAAAGTTGTCAATAAAATATCAAAAAACACTTTGAAACTCTTGTGGGAAAAGAAAGGTTACCATGCACCAAATAAAATTGCATACTTGTCATCCATCTATTGTTTTTGATAGCCTCAGTGGAGCTTCTAATTAGGTACAATACTATATAGATAGATTCAAATTTGAAGTTTGAAAATTTTTGTCCTTAAGCATGCTCATGGTGTTCTTCAAAATGATCCCATTTTTCCTCTCCACAAAACCAATTTGTTGTAGAAAATGAAGTAGGCTTCCTGTAATACCATAAGGCTTGCAGCAATTGTATAAGTCATTGGATCTGAGTTCTCAAGCACTACTTGTCTTGAGGACATTAACATTCTTCCCAATTGACCTCTTATCTATGGCCCTAAATTCCTGAAATGTTTCAAGATCATTTGACATGTTTTCCAAAAAGTGTAGACATGATTTTCTGGAAAATTCATCACTAAATGTCAAAGTACTTTTCACCTGCTATTTACAGGGTTCTCATGTATTGAAAAGTCATCAATAAATGTCATAAAAATAGTTTTAAAATACTAATGATAAAGTTGTTATGGGATGACAAAGGCTACTTTTCACTAATTTCAATTGAATGTTTGCTTTTCATGACTCTTCTTCTTTGCCATATTTGTCCATTTCTTGCTTGCCTAAAATATAAGTTTCACAAAATCCCTTCCCTCGTTGAATTTGACGCAAATAATGAATCATGGAAACTTTCTTCAAAAGTGCAAGATTTTGGTGGTTATGATGCATCATTGGGTGTGATGTTATTAACAGCCTTAGTGGAGCCTATGTTCAATTTTGAGTAGATGCACTATTATATCAATTGCTTCACCATAGAAATTGTTTGAGGGAATCTATTGTGTGGAGGGCTAAGATACTATATAATATCAGGGAATAATGATGGTAAATTTAGTGAATACAATTGCTTTTTCTCATGCTAATGTCACCTTCAAATTCATTTTCACAAATTTGTTATAGATTATTGTTCAAGGGGCCTCACTACTAGAATAATATGTGATGCTACTACAGGTGTCATTTGAAACATATCTTGGGAAGAAAATAGGCTTAAACCAAGTAATGTTTCTCCATTCTAGTAGTAATGCAATTATCCTTTAATAGTACTCACCTTCCAGACTTCAGGGATAGAGTGATGTCATAAGTAGCTTGAGAGAGTAATCTAGAGCAAGATAAAATATGCACAAGAGTGAAGAATCTACAATAAGATTGAATCATCAATATGTTGTATTGTTCCACTGAAGAAGCCATAAAATACACCTTAGAAAAGCATATACATACTTGTCATATTAAATAGGAAGAGAATTTGGCCCTAACTTATCTATTGGAAACATGTCATGTCTATTAGAAATAAGTTTATTTCAATGTTTTGATTTTTTGAGACCAATGCAGATTTATAAAAATATGGAATCGATGTTTTCCATTTATCAAATATTAGAAAGAAACGATATTACAACTATAGTAGACACCTTGAGCTATGTAGAAAAGTTTGCAACAATGGGCTTGCTTACAGTTTTATCAATGTAGAATTTATAAATGTTCCAAGATCTTTTGTGTTGTATTTGACAAGGTACAACTAAAAGTCATTAATATACATCATAAAGTATTTTTCACTAGTGTTGCAAAATTTTTACTTAACAATAACTCAGTAAGGGCCTAAAAAAATAAAATAAGGGAAAAAATATAAAAACCAACAAGCAATTGAAATAAAAAACCAGAAGACATATAAAAGAGGAAAAAAATTGCTTATTGTAAAAGTAGGAGCTTGAATATGCAAGTATTTATCCTGGTGTTGTGGTCACATCCTTATGTAGCCTTCTCTAAATGGGTCTAAGAATTAGTCTCATTATTTTTTTAAGCTTGGGGAGGAAATATGATTTAACATTGACATTTGAATTATTCCAATAAAGCTCTTTTTTCTGAATTTTACAATTATCTAGCAATTTCTTTGGGTAAGAAATAGGTTTGGGTTTGTCTTGCGAATGAATCATGGAATTTCTAATTGCTAAGTCACATGATACAAGGACATGGGACATGGAGGACAAAAAAATAGTAGTGTTTGACACGGTATATATTGCAAATTACATGTACAAATTTGAAAATATAGGCATAAATATCCAATATTTTAGAAAATAAAATAATTTACAAAACACTTGGAATCTATTCAAATCTCGATTTTACCCTTCATCTGCACAATGAGAGATTGCAGGGGCTCTTTTGTCCAGCTGAAACATAGAAAATGACAATGCAAAAAAGTTTTTTAAGTCAAATAGGTAGGACATGGTCAAGTTGCATGTTCTGTCTTTAGAACCTTTTCCAAATACATGTCGGAAATGTTTCCTAGCATGTTTATGTCTGTCATGTGGGATACAGACACAAAGGCCCAGCGAGCTCTGTTCTGTTACTTAGTTGATTGATCATTGGTTCCTTTAGCACCGCTTTGCAACTGGTAATTATATAGTTCTTATGGGACAACTAAGGTTACCATGCCCCAATTCCAATTGTATTTTGGTTGTCCATGCCTCTTAGGTGTTAATGTTTCTCATGGTTTTAGTGGAGTCCTTTAACCTTCTTCCCATATTGGCTCTAAACCATGGAGCTAAAATAAAATGTCTTGAGAGTATGTTTGTCTTCTACTTTCCAAAGTACATCTAAACTTTTCATGAAAAGTCATCAATAAAATATCATAAATACTTTACAATTTCTAATTAGAGAGTTCTTGTGGAAAAAGAAAGGTTACCATGCACCAAATAAAACTGCACGCTTGTCCTCCATCTTTTGTTTCTGAAAACCTTAGTGAAGCCTCTAATTAGGTACAATACTATATAGATAACTTCACTTTTGAAGTTTGAGAATTTTTTTCCTTAAGCATGCTCATGGTCTTCTTCAAACTGATCCCATTTTTCCTCTCTACAAAACCAATTTGGTGTAGAAAATGAAGTCAGCTCCTTGTAATACCATAAGATTTATAGTAATCGTATAAGTAATTGGATCTAAGTTCTTAAGCACTTCTTGTCTTGAGAACATAAACATTATTCCCAATTTACCTCTTAACTATGTCCCTAAATTCCTCAAATGTTTCAAGATCATTTGACATGTTTTCCAAAAAGTATAGACATGATTTTCTGGAAAACTCACACTAAATGTCAAAGTACTTTTCACCTGCTATTTACGGGGTTCTCATATGTTTAAAAGTCATCAATAAATGTAATAAAAGTAGTTTTCAAATGCTAATGATAGAGTTCTTATGGGATAACAAAGGTTACTTTGTAATAGTTGCAATTGCATGCTTGCTCTTCATGCATCTTATTATTTTCCATATTTGTCCATCTGTTGCTTGCCTAGAATATAAGTTTTACAAAAAACAATGCTGACTAAAATCCATATAGAAAACATATTGCAGATATCAAAGCTCAAAAAATTGTTGTAGAGGCTCTTGGTCACCTTATTTAGGATGTAGATCTAAGTATTTTATATCATTTGGGGGCTCTACTTTTGGGAGATTGTCTAGAGTCCAAAATGCATGTACTTGAGGTGTGTGGTTGTTTTATTTCACTTGCATCTCATGGAGACATTCTGCATGAGAGAACTGCTGCAAACAAAGTCTTCCAAATGGTTCTGGAAATGCTTGGCTCTTCAAATGAGGTCATTCAAAAGAATGCCGCATTTTTTCTTGCAGATGTATTTTATGCTTGTAGAGACCTTTATGAAATTTTAGGTAGACTGGAGATGATTAGCCCTTTATGCAGTTTACTAAGCAGTGGAATTGAGTGTGTTTCTATGCAGTAAGCCTGAGCACTTGCATCCCTTTTCTTATCAATTGAGACTAACAAGCACATGGCCTTTATTGCTAAAGATGAAATCATGCCTTTAATCAACCTTGAAAAGTCTTCAAACATATATGCTGCAGAAATGGGAATACATTTCTTGGCTAATCTTCTTTTAGATAGACAAATTGTTGAAGAAACTCTTGTATATGATATTATTCCACCATTGTTAAGAGTCTTGAGGGAAGGGGCCATCAAGGGAAAGCAGCATGTAGTAGTTGCACTTGCTAGATTGGTATGCCTTGGTCCAATTGATGATGTATTCATTGATTATATTCACCGTTGTGGAACTACGCTTAAGCTGGAATCTCTTGTTTGTGCAACCAATTTGGAAGAAAAAGTGACAGAAGAGGCCCTTGAAGCACTTTCCTTGTTGGCTAAAAAAAATCGACGTGGCACTTTGAATCATCCTCTATGGAAATCCCTAGCTGAAGCACCTTGCAACTTGGAGCCATTGATTATTTGTTTGGCCATTGATATTCCACCAATTCAAGAGAAGGATTTGAAGTTTTGTCTAGACAGTGCCAAGATCAGCCTGTAATTCTTGGGGATATGGTTATAAAAACACCAAAATGCATGACTATATTGGGTGATCATATTATACAGTCTTCTAGTTTGGAATTCAAAACCCTACTCATTTGTGCTTCCAAGGAACATAGATAGAAAACATTGGAAGCTCTTAATGCATCATGATTCTTTGTTGATCTTATTAACTTTCTTATTGATTTGGTAAAGCAAGGTATAGACATCAGTGGTTCTGCATTTGTCAAATTTGATGAAAGCAGTGAATGTAGTAGTAAATAACACCTTATGGAATGGAATGCAAAAGCAAAGGGAGGGCAACCATTCTCAGAGCTTGATTCTGCTTCTGTCTTAGGAGGAATTATTGCATTATAGTTGCTATCAATAGTTGATTCTCATGAAAGTAAATGCAAAATTCTCATGAGAAATGATACATTTTTTAATTGTAAACATTGAATTGTTTAAATAGATATTAATTTGAAATAGAAGTGTATTTTGTTTTTAATGGTAACTTTTGAATTGTTTAAATAAAAATTACTTTAAAAAGGAAGTGTGTTTATTTAAGTGTTGTGTTTTTTTTGTAATGGTAACCATTGAATGTTTAAATAAATATCACTTCGAAAAAAAGGTGTTTCTTCTGGAGCACATCTAAAATTATGTCATCTTGTTGCGTAGTGTGCCAAACATTTTCATTGAAAATGACATTATAGTCAAATATTTAATATGACATTGTTACTAGGAAAAATGAATGAAGTAGGCTACTTGCAATACCATAAGATTTACAACAATTGTATAAGTAATTGGATCTAAGTTCTTAAGAAATACTTGTCTTGAGAACATTAACATTCTTCCCAATTTGTCTCTTAACTATGTCCCTAAATTCCTAAAATGTTTCAAGATCGTTTGACATGTTTTCCAAAAAGTAGAGACATGATTTTATGATAAAGTCACACTAAATGTCAAAGTAATTTTCACCTTCTATTTAAGGGGTTTACATTTGTTGAAAATTCATCAATAAATGTCATAAAAGTAGTTTGCAAATGCTAATGATAGAGTTCTTATCGGATGACAAAGGTGACTTTGCAATAATTGCAATTACATGCTTTCTCTTCATGCATCTTCTTCTTTACCATATTTGTCCATCTGTTGCTTGCCTAGAATATAAGTTTCACAAAAAAATACATACTGACAAAAATCCATATAGAAAACATACTTTAAATATCAAAGGTCAAAAAATTGTTGCGAAGGCCCTTGATCACCTTATTCGGGATGCAGATCCTAGTATTTTATATCATTTGGGGGCTCTACTTTTGGGATTTCTTCTGGAGTCCAAAGTGCATGTAGTTGAGGTGTGTGGTTGTTTGCTTTCACTTACATCTCATGGAGACATTTTGCATGAAAGAAATGTTGCAAACAAAGTCTTCCAAATGGTTCTAGAAATGGTTGGATCTCCAAATAAGGACATTCAAAGGAATGTTGCATCTATTCTTACATATGTATTTGATGCTCGTAGAGACCTTTCTGAAATTTTAGGTAGACTGGAGATCATTGGCCCTTTATGCAGTTTACTAAGCAGTGGAACTGAGTGTCTTGCTATGCAGTCAGGCCGAGCGCTTGCAACCCTTTTCTTATCAATTAAGACTAACAAGCACATGGCCTTTATTTCTAAAGATGCAATCATGCGTTTAATCAACCTTGCAAAATCTTCAAACATATATGCTGTAGAGATGAAAATAACTTCCTTGGCTAATCTTCTTTTTGATAGACAAATTGCTGAAGAAACTCTTGTAGATGATATTATTCCACCATTGTCCAGAGCCTTGAGGGAAGGGGCCATCAGGGGAAAGCAACATGCAGTAGCTGCACTTTCTAGATTTGTATGCCATGGTCTAGTTGATGATGTATTCATTTGAGAGTATTCACCATTGTCGAACTATGCTTATTCTTGCATCTCTTGTTTGTGCAACCAATTTGGAAGGAAAAATGAGAGAAGAGGCCCTTGAAGCACTTTCCTTGCTGGCTAAAGAAAACCAAGTGGTGCTTTGAATCATCCTCTATGGATAACCCTTACTGAAGCACCTTGCAACTTGGAGCCATTGATTATTTGTTTGGCCACTGATATTCCACCAATTCAAGAGAAGGAAATTGAATTTCTATCTAGACCCAAAATCAACCTGTAATTCTTGGGGATATGGTTATAGAAACACCAAAATACAGTACTGTATTGGGTGATTGTATTATACATTCTTCTAGTTTGGAATTGAAAGTGTGAGGAACTACCCTACTCATTTGTGCTACCAAGGAACTTAGACAAAAACATTGAAAGCTCTTGATGCATCAAGATTCTTTGTTGATCTTATTCACTCTCTTGTTGATTTGGTAAAGCATGGTATAAACATCAGTGGTTTTGCATTTTTCAAATTTGATGAAAGCAATGAATGTAGTAGTAAAGAACACCTTATGGAATGGAATGCAAAAGCAAAGGGAGGGAAACCATTCTCAGAGCTTTCAGCTTTTGTCTAGGGAGGAATTATTGCATTATGGTTGCTATCCATAGTTGCTTCTCATGACAGTAAATGCAAAATTGTCATGAGAAATGATACATTTTTTAATTGTAAACCTTGAATTGTGTAAATATATATTAATTTGAAAGAGAAGTGTGTTTTATTTTTAATGGTAACTTTTGAATTGTTTAAATAAATATTAGTTTAAAAGAGAAGTGTGTTTATTTAAGTGTTGTGTTTTGTTTTTAATGGTAACCTTTGAATGTTTAAATAAATATTACTTCAAAAAAAAGGTGTTTCTTCTGGAGCACATCAAAATGATGTTGTCTTATTGCATAGTGTGCCAAACATTTTTATTGAAAATGACATGATAGTCAAATCTCTAATATGCCATTGTTACTAGGAAAAATGAATGAAGTAGACTACTTGCAATACCATAATATTTATAGTAATTATATAAGTAATAGGATCTATGTTCTTAAGCACTACCTGCCTTGAGAACATTAACATTCTTCCCAATTTACCTCTTAACTACGTCCCTAAATTACTCAAATGTTTCAAGATCGGTTGACATGTTTTCCAAAATGTACAGACATGAATTTCTGGAAAAGTCACACTAAATGTCAAAGTACTTTTCACTTGCTATTTACGAGGTTCCCATCTATTGAAAAGTCATCAATAAATGTCATAAAAGTAGTTTACAAATGCTAATGATAGAGTTCTTATGGGATGACAAAGTTTACTTTGCAATAATTGCAATTTCATGCTTACTCTTCATCAATCTTGTTCTTTGCCATATTTTTCCATTTGTTGCTTGCCTAGAATATAAGTTTCACAAAAAAAACATGCTGGCCAAAATCCATATAGAAAACATACTACATATATCAAAGATCAAAAAATTGCTGCCGAGGCCCTTGGTGACCTTATTCAGGATGCAAATCCTAGTATTTTATATCATTTGGGGGCTCTACTTTTAGAAGATCATCTAGAGTCCAAAGTGCATGTAGTTGAGGTGTGTGGTCGTTTGCTTTCACTTGCATCTCAGGGAGACATTCTTCATGGGAGAACTGTTTCAAACAAAGTATTCCAAATGGTTTTGGAAATTCTTGGCTCTTCATATTAGGACATTCAAAAGAATAGTGCATCTATTCTTGCATATGTATTTGATGCTCATAGAGATCTTTCTGAAATTCTATGTAGACTAGAGATCACTGGCCCTTTATGGAGTTTACTAAGCAGTGGAACTGAGTGTGTTGCCATGCAGTCAGTCCAAGAAATTGCAACTCTTTTCTTATCAATTGAGACTAACAAACACATGGTCTTTATTGCTAAAGTTGAAATCATGCCTTAAATCAACCTTGCAAAATCTTCAAACATATATGCTGCAGAGATGGGAATAACTACCTTGGCTAATCTTATTTTAGATAGACAAATTGTTGAACAAGATCTTGTAGATGATATTATTCCACCGTTGTCTAGAGTCTTGAGGGAAGGGACCATTAGTGGAAGCAGCATGCAGTAGCTACACTTGCTATATTGGTATGCCATGGTCTAGTTTATGATGTATTCATTAAGCGTATTCACCATTGTGAAACTGTGCTTCATCTGGCATCTCTTTTTTGTGAAACCAATTTGGAAGGAAAAGTGATAGAAGAGGACCTTGAAGCACTTTCCTTGTTGGATAAAGAAAACCGAGATGGCGCTTTGAATCATCCTTTATGGACAACCCTTGCTAAAGAACCTTGCAACTTGGAGCCATTGATTATTTGTTTGGCTACTGATATTCCACCAATTCAAGAGAAGACAATTGAAGTTCTATCTAGACTATGCCAAGATCAACCTGCAATTCTTGGGGATATGGTTATAGAAACACCAAAATGCATTATTGTATTGGTGATCGTATTATACATTCTTCTAATTTGGAAGTCAATGTGGAAGGAACTACCCTAGTCATTTTTATTGCCAAGGAACATAAACAGAAAACATTGGAAGCTCTTAATGCATCAAGATTCTTTGTTGATCTTATTCACTCTCTTGTTGATTTGGTAAAGGAAGGTATAGACATCAGTGGTTTTGCATTTGTCAAATTTGATGAAAGCAGTGAATGTAGTAGTAAAGAACACCTTAGGAATGGAATGTAAAACCAGAGGGAGGGAAACCATTCTCAGAGCTTGATTCTACTTCTGTCTTGGAAGGAATTATTGCATTATGGTTGCTATCCATAGTTGCTTCTCATGATAGTAAATGAAAAATTCTCATGAGAAATGATACATTTTTTAATCGTAAACCTTGAATTGTTTAAATAGATATTAATTTGAAAGAGAAGTGCGTTTTTTTTTAATGGTAACTTTTGAATTGTTTAAATAAAAATTACTTTAAAAAAGAAGTGTGTTTATTTAAGTGTAGTGTTTTGTTTTTAATGGTAACCTTTGAATGCTTAAATAAATATTACTTCAAAAAACAGGTGTTTCTTCTGGAGCACATCTAAAATGAGGTCATTCTATTGCGTAGTGTACCAGATAATTTCATTGAAAATGACATTATAGTCAAATCTTTAATATGACATTGTTACTAGGAAAAATGAATGAAATCTTATCATTTTGTCTTTCCTTATTTTCAAAATATTGTCATTTTGCCTTTATGTGGAAGTAATTATTAAAAATATTATGTGTATGTAAGTTTTTTTTGCCCAAGTTTGGAAGGTTAGACACTTTTTTTTTCACAAGGGCTTTGGGATTGAATTTGTATCTTTTGAATGATAATGCTCCACCCGCTTTAAGTGATTGGCAATTTAAAAAATATTTTTTTTAATGTTTTACTTTCTAATTAAAATTTTTCTTACAATTGAAATTCCAATCATAAATACAATAGTAGAAGACGAGTTACATTTTTCTATTAAGTATCATCGCCTATGCCACACATAAACTCATGTCACTCGTGCCCAAAAAAACAAAACCCATGTGGTGGCAATGTGCAAAAAAAAAAAAACAAGAGTAGTGACATTGCCACCACATGGCTCTTGTTGCCTTATCTCCTGTGTAGATTAGTTTTTTATTGTCAACTAATCTGAAATTTTTGGGACACTTAATACAAGAAAGATAAACAATACATGAAATAGATTAGGATTTAGAAGATGGTCACCAAGGTCCTCTTTAAATCTCCTTTAGTTTCTAAAATATCACCATCATTCATACGTGGAGCTTCTTTGCTTGTTGAGTTTGCTCCCTCATCTAACTTTCTATTAATGAAATGCTTTTCTATTTGTGAATCACATTCCTAGATAAGAAAAAAATTATTTTCTCAATTAGGAAATTTAAGTATTTAGACCGTTAAGGAAGCTTGTTATAAGGTCCATCAAATCACATCTTTTAAATCCACATTTCTGATGTTGCATGATACCTAAGGTAATTACGATTTGTTTTGTTGTAGTTATTTTTACTAAATCCTACCCACAAAGATTTGAGCCTAAGTCATCAACATGACAAACACTCTAACTTGGAACTAGACCACGCACTGCCTTACCAAAATTATGTGTGTTGTTGCCAACTTGTAATAAACACAATAATTATAATATAACAATTAAAACAATAAATTAATTGAAGCATCCTATCTAAAGTACATGACTGACCTCTCAATCATTGTGACTAGTCAATACTAATTACACCATCACATGGCATTGTAATTATATCACTCATTTCATATCTTCCCCTCTTTTTTTTAATACATGAGAAATATCTTTATATTCCATAAGAGGAATATATATATTTCAGCCCTCGAGGGATTGCTTAGACAACAAGGCTCATAACCATCACAAGAAATACTCATTATGAGTTCAACACATCATCACATGTAGGATTTCTCCCTACCACCTATGCTAAACCTAATTGACTTTCCATGAGAAATTTATTTATATTTCATATAAGGAATATACTTGTTTTGGTTCTTGATGGATTGATTAACAAGGCTTGAAGCCATTACAAGAAATACTCATTATGAACATTGTTAGCCCTATACAAACTATTTATTACTTAGTGAAAGATTCACCAAGATCTTAAAATATTTTATAATTCAGTGAAATATTCGCCATGATTTTACAAGATAATTTAATCTGGTGAGAGTTTCGACAAAAAAATCATATATACATATTATATTATTGATAAAATCGCCTTCCATTTTTTATATGTATCATGGGGATTCATCCATTTATTATACATATAAACTTAGGGGGCTCTTAAATTTTCCTTGTTCAAAACTTTGAATAGACATTATTAATGTGTTCATCTTGTTGAGATGATTCTGGGGATGTAAATTTAGTACCAATCCAACCTCTGGATCGACAGATATAACCACTTGGAACTTAGATGAATCAGATGGTGCCATGTGGTAGTCATATGACTACCTATCCAACCTCTCAGTGCCACTTGGAAATGGCGTATCAACTTCTGACCAATTCATGGCATGGGTCCTCACCTTAAAAGTGCACACACACACACATCACCACTCACCACACGTTGCAACACACACACACAGATATAATATTATGGCTACTATCTCAAGCTCTCAATGCACTTTGAAATGGCATATCACTTATGACCGATTCATGGCATGGGTCCTCACCTTAAAAGTGCATGCATATACTACTAATATATAATATATATATAGTATTATATATAATATAATATTTATTATATTATAATAATATATATATTTAATAATTTCCATTGACCTACTCGTGCCAGCCACATATAGTTATTTTGTAACATTTATATGTTTAATTGATGCATTAGGGGATTTTTGAGGTCTAAAATGGGCCTCCTAAGAAAAATGTACATCAAAAATAAACTTTATAAGAACCAATAGGTTTCAAGATGATAATGTCAACCATGTGGGATGATTCACCATTTTTGGAGTAAAAAAGTAAAAAGATTAAAAAATAATAAAATAACAAAACTTTTTTTTTAACGCGTATTTTCAACTTATCTCCCTAACGTTTTACTCAAATTTTGAGGAGGAGTACTCGATGGATGAAAAATTTAATTCCTCATCCAAGGAGTACCCATGTTGCATACTTTCGATGGGCCCTACTACATGAAAAATGAGAAATACATGAAAAACGTGATTGCGATCATGTTTTTTCATGTATTTCTCATTTTTAGTATAGAAGGGTCCATCGAAAGTATGGAACATGGGTAATCCTTGGATGAGGAATCAAATTTATCATCCAACAAGTGTTTCCACTTGAAATTTGAGTAAACGCATAGGGAGATAAGTTGAAAAAATAGTTTTTCTTTTTTCCCTCTAAAATTTGATGATGTAATCCAATATTATTTTGTTATTTCCACTATTATTTTATAAATTCTTTAGGAGGCCCATTTTATACCTCAAAACTCCCCTAATGGGGTCGTCTATTGATGACAAGATTCCAGTTCGGCCAGGTACCCTTGTGTTGTAACAACCCACCCCACCTACCCTAGTGAGATGGCTGCTACTTGATAATCCAATTCCCCTTCTACTGTTAGAAGAATCAGATTAATATATATCTATATATATATATATAATATAATAAATATATAATTTCTTTTCTTTTCTTTTTTCTTCCTTAATCTTTTCCTTTGCCGAGGTGTGGATGACTTTTATTAAGGGTTATGGCTTTTCTCATTCACGTAAGCCCTTGGCTCAGACCTCCATTAGATTTTTATAACATCCATTGGCCTTCCATTATTATATCTATAAAAAATATATATTCCTATGTAACTATACATTATCTTGGCTTATCGTATGTTTCGCCACCTGTATGCTATGGGCCCTGCCTCTACGCCCCAGTGCCAACAATAGTTTTCCATGCCACTTACTTTGGTGGTCCCCCTCAAAGTCTTATAAAATACATGTAGGTTCTGGGTCAGTCCACGCACATTTTCACACGAGGTAATCACACGTAATTATGATAGGGTAATGTGCATGGAGGTTATGAGGGGGGTTACCCTCGGAATGGGTGATAAAAGAAATACCACTGAACATTGTATAAATGATTCACATTCATTGAAATACCCTCCATCACTCTTTCTAAAACCATCATAGGGAGTATCATAGAAGGTGCCTCTCACTGGCACATGTCGTATAGAGTCATGACACCCTATGATGAGTCATCCTGATGCCATGTCATCTTGTTCCTTTGAAATGGGCCCCTTTCTAGGACACAAGGATTTTTTCTTAGGGATGAGTTGTTATATGGGCTCCATATCGACCAATGGGAATGATACCCACCTCCAATATATGAGCCCAGTGTTGGGATTCCCTAGGGTTAGTTTTGGGGTTAGTTAACCCAATTTTTGTAAAAGATGTAAAGTCTCCGCGAAATGTGGATGCAGAGCGCATAGCTAGATAGACGTCAAAGGGGTTTTAACCCCTTGTTTGGATAAGTAAATAGGTCAACTAGAAAGTATATGATGAAAATTTACTACGAAGAGCCTGGGGTTACATGGTTGGAACCCATGAAGTGGGTCAGAGGTGTTGAGCAAGTGGGGTTTTTGCACATGCTCTATGTATCACATTTTCATAGGTTGAATATGAACACGGAGTGTGTGTGCCATCTCCTTGTGTTGCTGCATGATGGGTGCCTATGGCTTGGGGAGCCCATTCCTATCACAAACATGCTAATTCACTGGATCACAAAGCTACTCTACAAGGGGCAGACCTTGCTAAGGATTTTGGAGGGAAAAGTGGTGAAAAAGAGTTAGTAAATAAGATGAAGGTGAAATATGGTCTCATTAAGAAGTAGCACGAATACTCTATTTTCTCCATTCAGGACTAGGCGATGCAGTTCGCTGCCCATATTCTTGTAGGGAAAATCATGAGGACATGTTGCACAGACGAAGTTCCAGTGCGGGTCGTATCATTAGCTTCCCAGTGCGCGAAGGGAGTTCAATACAACTGGGTGAAGTATATGTGCAAGGAGTTCCTCATGAACTATCGCGAAGATTAGGAAGAGAGCATGTCGTTCCACTATGCGTGGCTTTTTTTGTCTATTGTTTTAGTAGCATGGAATTTTCCAGAGGATAGCCAGTTTCCTCCATAGGCAGAAGCTTTACCATAGGTAGCGAAGTTTGCTTCACTATGGGCAAGAAAGGATCCACAAAGGATCAAGGAGTCGAAATTTTTTTGGATCTTGATGGAGATGGACCTTCAAATAGTTATCGGTCAAAGGCCAAGGTTGTCTCCAACCTTGTTTGTATAATTGATGGCCTTCGTGGAGTTCACGGCCGATTTCCACAATGTTTCAATCATGGTGCAGAATGAGCCAAAGTACATATGGCACAAGCTTACATATTTAATATTTGAGACATATGTATAGGGGATTGTGGGGAGTTGGCTAGCAGAGTGGCGTGAACACACGAAGCTTGGTGTAGAAACTAGTAAAGGGGATGAGAGCTCTGTTGCGCAGTAGATCGTTGCACAAAAGCGTAAGGAAGAAGCTCAGAAGGAAGCATGAGCTCTGGCTGAGAAGAAGCAGAAAGAAGTTGTTGCTAAGGCAACTACGAAGAAAGAGCAGGCAGAGAAAGTACATGCTGCAAAAGAACAGACCGAGAAAGAATGCCTAGACACAGAAGAATTTGAAGACTCGGCTTCACAACACATAGATGAACAGGAACTTTTAGGACATGAAGAAGGCATTGGAGAGGCACAAAGCACTCCCTTTACCTTAAAGAAGTGTGGAAAGGATCAGGCTATTAGGCAACGCAAGAAGCATAATTCAGATAAGAAGACGCACATCAACCCGATGGTCCTGAGAGAAGGGGATCTCGATGAGATCAATGAAAGAGGTAGGGAAACATCAACAAAGTTTTGGTAGTAGTTTGATCAACAATACATGTAGACATTGAGGAGCATCCAAAAGGATTTTCATGAGTTACAGATCTAGATTGGTAGGATTCAAGCGAGCATTAGGCAAGCGAGTGGAGTGAAAGCGAGCCTGGTGCAAGGAAGTGGAATAGTAGCAAAACTGGAACATAATATAGACCTTAAAGTCATACCTTTACCAAAAGGGTTTATTCATTTAGAGTTAGATGAGGATCGCACCATGTTGAGTACAATAAAGAACATGGGAGTTAACTTGGCCACATTGCCACTTCAGACTCCCCATGTGTTGCATCAAGGGGTCTCAGATGCACTAAGGATTAGGGAGCAGTGCGCCCTCACAGTCATAAGTCAGTTCAAGGTGAATAATGAGCAGATGTTCATGGAGAAAGCTAAGAGCTACAAACATGAAGTTAGAGCCTAGAGACAACCATAACACAGGCTTGCAAGACAATTCCTACGTTGAACATCATGGAGGATGCTGCAGCTACAACAAAAGTGTGAAAATTAGCTATTGAGGTTCACGCATCAAAGCATGAGATCGACAGGGTTACTTTTGATTTTCAAATTAAGATATTAGAACTGCAGCTCAAGTTGTAGCCAACTACTTTGCCAGATATTCTGGAGAAACGTGGAGAAATAATCAAGGAGAATATGAACACATTGGATACTACAGCCACAAATTGTGCAATGATGTTTGACCAAGCAATGGAGTTGTGGATGAACTTGTAGGATGACCAGAACTTGTAGAGGCTGAGCACAGATATCATGGGGACACAACGCAAGGATGATGAAGTCTGAGCGACTGCACGCACTTTGGCGCCAGTGTAATGCCTTGCTAAGTTGTAGGTATGCAAGCAACTACAAGAACAGATGAAAGAATTATAAAGAAAAGAGGCCCTCCTAAAGGCCATATTATAGCCATGGTTAGAGGAAGCCTGCCAGCTTACCCTCTTGCTTCAAGAAAAGTTAAAGGTGTTGAAATAGACTTAGAGTAAAATGTGCCTAGCAGTGGAAGGCCCCACAATAGAAAATTTGGTAGAGGAAGTGCAGTAGGTCATGGTGCAGAGTGTTATTGACATTGCAGCCTTACAGGTCAAGCTAGGTGGTCTCTGCAGCAAGATTGAGGTACTAGCTAAGTGACTCGAGGGCGAGTCACCATATCTTTTTGGGGGGCTTGCTGGGATAGGGTCCCTAGGGTTAGTTTTGGGGTTAGTTAACCCAATTTTTGTAAAAGTTTTGTAAAAGATGTAAAGTCTCCACAAATGTGGATGCGAAGCATGCAACTAGATAGGATTCAGAGGGGTTTTAGCCAATTGTTTGGAAAACTAAATAGGCTGGTTTTGAGACTCACCCATAGTCTGTGGACCATGGTATTGTATTGAACAAAGATATATATAGTTGAGTCATAGCGAGTCTAAGAGGTAACTAAGATAATGTAAGCTAATATAGAGGTTGTTTTTGGGCAAGTGCTAAGGCAGGAAGGCTCTGCTTCCTGTACTTAGGCGAAAGGGGAAGCCTCCTACAGCTGAGTGTGTAGGAGGCCTTGGTAAGTCTGCAGCTGAGTGCGCGGACCCCTACAACTGAATGTAAAAGGTAAATAAGTTTGTAATTTAAACATTGAAGCTTAATAAAGACTAGTTTTGAAGAAATATATTGCATCCGAGTATTATTGTTAAATATGATATATTACATTTTGTAGCTCTATAATATGTTTTCTATGAAATAATGTATAAATGTTGCATGAATCTACTGGATCTATCATATTTATGCATGTCTTAACTAATTATATGTGTTCGTGAAGCTAAGGGTTAATTCTGTTATGGTTGCTGATGAATAGGATAGATTTGCACGAAGGTAGAGCTAGGGTTATTAATTAGTGTGTGGAAGTAGATAGATTGCTTCCTTAGGGTCTATAAAGATTGATCGAAGACCTTCACGAATGTCTAGAAGCTATTTCATTAGAGTTACAACATCAATCCATAGAAGGATACAAATATGCGAGAAGGAAGATCTGAGCTACAAGAGCTAAGACCACTTATCACAATGTCTATGGATTCAGAAACCTGGTTCTAACATCCCCCAATACTACTTCGGGTGAGACTGCAGCCTATGCGATGTAGTTTGTTTCTGAAAGGGCCAGCAGTTAGGGTTTTGTTGGTTGGCGCAAACAACTTTGGAACTAGGTTAGGCCCACTTAAGCCAACACCCAGCTAGCCTGACGTCCAGTCATCCCTACTATTCCTTGGGGTTTCAAAAATGAGCTCCTAGGATATGGCCTTAGGGATGATCTGTAATGTGGGATCCATATCGACCAATGGAAATGTTCCCCGCCTCTGATATGTGAGCCTAGATGGCCTGATGCTCCATCTACCTTGCCATTCATTTGTTACGATAAGTAAAGATTTCAGGTTGTGGCCTCTAGGCCACGTGATCAGTGGGCCGCCACTGCATGACCCTTGCTTCGGATTGACTTCCATGAAATCCCACTACTAGTCAGCCTGCATCCTTTCTCATGCTCTCTTAAGAATTCTTTGGCGTTGACTCGATGGATTGATTGGCTTGGTGAGGCCACCTAAACCGATAACATGACTATTAGGCTCAAATGTCTGTCATCGTGACCTAAATTATGTCACCTCCCCTCCTCATTGCATTCTCGACCAAAAGTCTTCAAGATGTGGCCTCTGAGCCACATCACCCTCCTTTCATCCAATTGTAATAAGGTATAATACTGATAACCAATCCATGACTTCCATGGCTAAGTATTCCCACAAACTGATCGCATTAGTTTATCTAATTAAATTATAAGTTGGGTTCCCACCCAACTTTACTCCAATGCAACTCTATGTCAAACTTTTCCCTTTGAGCATGGATTCATTTTGGGTTTGGTTGTGGATATTTTGCAATAGTATGAATCCACTCCAATGTTCTACCAAGGTCTCTATGGTTTGCTAGACCTTATTGGTGCTACACCTCCTAAATTTATGCTAATATCAAACCTCCTGAGTCCATAGGATTCATAAGTAGTCTAGAGGGATTCGAGGAGATTAGAACTCCTCAAATATCCGTGTGCACATTTTCACCCTAAGACTTGTACTGACCTAGCAAACAACACTTAGATGCTTGTGAAAGACCACTAGGACTACTAGAAATGCAAGGTTGGAGAAGCCTCTATTGTAGAGACACATACTGCTATAGCTAATAGAGGAGACAGTCCTTGACATTATCATAATGCCACATAAAATGTAATATGGGGTTGTGCTCGATGTATACAAAGAACCCTACCATACAGGTTGTCCCTTATGTAATAATTATACTCTAATAAAATAGTTTCCATGTTGTTTATTGTTAAGGTTTGGATCATGATCTTATGGAAAATTTATTTCCTTAACCTTACATAGTGCATTAATAATTCATTTGAATCACAAGAACATGATCTATATTTGTTACATTAGCATGCACCATTTCCATCCAGAAATGCAAACACGTATTCATTACATTTATATGCACCATTTCAATCCAAAAATGTAAACACATGTTCGATACAATTATATGCACTAGTTCAATCTAGAATGCAACATAGATTCATTATCATTTAAACAAACACAAGAATACTTATCTTCATTAATGCATAAATGATTCAACTGAGAGTGGGACTTAAACTCTCCACCCAAAAAATAGACAAGATATAACCACTATTACTTTTAGATATCACTCTTGAGCCATATTACAAAGCTTGAGGTGGAGTGATTTCAAGGGAAAACTTCAACGAGTACATAGCTAAAACAAAGCACCACCAGGCCACCAAACCTTCATCCTCAAGGAAAGCCATTGCGCTTTGTAATTTTTATGCCATTCAAATTTTGATAGGGCCTTTAGTTGGTTTATTACTATCCTCATAACTTAGAAATGTAGCTCTGAGTCTTGCTTTCTCTCCCTGTTCTCTCTTCTTATTTATTGAATTCCTAAGTTAGTGAATGAGTTCGAACCCCCTTCTCTTTTCCTCTTATTTTCTCCCTTAATCCATGAGAGTTTATTAGGAGAATAGAATGAGAAAACACCCCTCCTTTCCTCCACCTTCTATTTTTATCTTCTACACTATTTTTTCCTCCCTTTTTCCTTGCTTCCAACATAGTGAAATCTTCATAACTTAGGTACTCCCTACCTTTTAATGTTTTACAAGCTAGCATGGCTTGAATACTTCTCTTGGAACCCAATTTAATTATGAAAACTAGTCCATTAAAACACACCAACCAATCTTTAATGGACGGCATAACCAGTTCATTTTTTCCTTCAGTAGGGAAACCTTGAACATCCCAAGCAAGTAACATCCTCAACCAACCAAGGATTGATATTTAACAAAAAAAAAAATCCCTCAAACAATCTCCTACCTCAATCAATGGGAGCCATGTACCTCTCTCAATGTTTTAATTTATAAAAGTATTTATAGTGCGTATATGAGGATAAGAAATTTGGGTTGTTGCAAACCCCTTTTCCTTGGGGGAACACTGTCTTCAAAGTTCAATGACACATATATAATGAAAATATTTGAAAAATAGACATGTTGTTTCATGGAGCTTTATAGACTCAACTCGTTTTAGCATTTACATTGATTTATGAATTTTCTTCAAACATCAAACAAAATATGATAATCACCCAGTTAGAATTCAACTATCAAATAGAAGTATGATAGACTTTATGTCATAATTTAACCATTTTTCCAATGGCCCTTGGAGTCTTTTAATGCCTTTGGAGGTGTTCCATCCAACTTGGATTGCTTTCTTTTCTACTATGTTGATCCCTTCACACTCTCTATGAATAATTTAGATCTCATTATTTCTGGGCACACCCCCAATGTGCTTTTGACCCCATTCAACCATGCCAATGACTAAGGAATCCAAATTTCATATTCTAGCCTTCCTCCTTCTCTGCTTCCTAGTCCCTTGAGCAAGTTGGTTACTCCCGTTCTATGTAGACACTCACCTTCCAAGTTTAAACATCACATTCTCTACTTCTTAGTCCCTTAGGTGATAGATCCCTTGGCAAGGCTTCTTATGAGAAGGAGTTCAAATCCAAGGCACATCCTTTCCTTCAAAAATATCATACAACCATAGCATGCTTCATGGTAATCAATGGGCACCA
Organism: Pinus taeda; assembly: GCA_000404065.3. Taxonomy (NCBI): domain Eukaryota; kingdom Viridiplantae; phylum Streptophyta; class Pinopsida; order Pinales; family Pinaceae; genus Pinus; species Pinus taeda. The sequence continues at coordinate 263,146 of APFE031364316.1, forward strand.
TTGAGTGTTGGCATCCCATAATGGAATTGTTCTCAAAATATTTCACCAATGTACCATTGTGTGCTTCAATTATTTTGTAATAAATTTGAATCATACCTCATCGCAGTATATTCATGATGTGACTCAAAATTCTCCTTCAATTCCTATCATAGAAAACAAGGTGACCTCACAACCCAGACCATCATAAATCAAAATGTTGTTATATTTAGATTTTCAATTTAAAGGTTCAAAAATCAATGAAATATTTACAGGTAGAGGAAGGTCAGCGAAGTGGAATGAACGAGCAAATTATATTTTCAGTGGATGGTTAAGAAAACATGGGACAACTAAGGGGGAATGTTAGAAAATATCCTAATGGCCTGCTAACCGAGACAAAAAATAGAGGAGTGGAGGAATAGGCTAAGAAGGTTTAGGAAGTCACTAAAGGGTGATAAAGGAGGAGGCTCAAGATATATTGAGGGTTGGTCAAAAGATTAGACAACTAGACAACACGACAATAGATGATCAAACTATATCTTTTGAAGACGGGAGTGTTTTTGTGAATATATCTTCCTTTTTGTGTCATTAGTCATAAGTGTTATCATTTGAGTTTGTAGTTACTCTACAGCCCATGATGTAAGGGAAAACATCTATAGTAAAGTCTATACGATTTTGTGTTTCATAAGTGGTCCTTTTTGTACTCTGAGCAGGGAATGATTGTTGGTAAGCCAAATTACATTGTTTCTATGTTGTAGCGCATTATGCCTTTTCTTATATATAATGAAGTAATATAATCGATGGTTGGGTTGGCCCTAATATATTGTTCAAAGCATGTGTGTGTTTCTCTAGGTATGCCATGTTGGTTCAACACATGTATAATATCTTGTTATTTCTCTAAGTATGTTCAGATGTGTCGATTGACCAAGTTGTTTGAAGGTTTGGTAATGAATTAATACTTTATTGTGTCCTCATAGTGAATGGTCCCTTATGATGTTGATGTTGACCCAAATGTTGAGAGGCATAGGTTAGGTCAGCCTTCAACGTACTGTCACTTGTGGCTTGTGCACTAACCAGTGAACATAAGAGTCCAAAGGTCCTTTGCAGTGCACAATACCAATATTATAGTTAAGTGTTTGTTTAATGGGTGTCTAATACTTACATTGTAGGTTGAAGTTTAGTGCCTTGAGATCTTAACAATCTTGTTCGACTATAGAAACTTGATTCTGATAGTCACCTATTAGCATCTTAGGTGAGACTTCATCCACTCTATGGGTGTTGTAGAAAGGGTCGATGCTGAGCAGTTTTTCTTGGCCAACTGTGCAATGAATCTTAGTTATGTTAGAATATCATGCACAAATAATACTCTAATTTTCGTAATGAAAAGGCCTTGGGAAGATGTGAGCATGAACTTTGTCTTGGGACTACAAAGGACACAAGTAATTATGTTTCAATGATGGTTGTTGTAGTTCAATTTTTCAAATATGACACATTTTATAGCATGTAAAAGAATAAGTGATGCTATTTAAGTGGTTGTTTTATTCTTCAAAGAAGTAGTGAGACTTCATGGTTTACCAATAACCGTTAATTTACATAGAGATACAATATTCCTGGCTCAATGGGATTTCAATTGTTATACAATTAATCCTATCATCCATAGATAGATGAATAGACTGAAGTAGTGAACACAAGTCTCAGAAATTTGTTTAGAAGCTTGAGTGGCGAAAACCCCATCCAGTGGGATATGGTCTTGGCACAGGCATAATTTGCATACAATGACTCATTGAATAGATCAACTTGTAAGAGTAGATATTATATTGTTGATGGCAGGCCATTGAAAGGTGTTGTGGACTTGATAAAGTTTCCATATTTAGAGGAAAGGAAGAGAGTCAATGCAAGTGATTTGCACACGATGTGCAAGAAATGCATGAGGAGGTGAAGGAAACGTTGTAGGAAAGTAATGGATGGTATAAGGAGAAGGCATATTTGAAGAGAAGAGAAAAGGTTTTTACATAAGGATAATTGGTCAAACACAATTATCAATCAAATGAGAGTTGTACCTTAGAGTTGCAAGAAATCATTTGATTATGAAAAGTGTTGATTCAGAATACACTTTTTTTTAGCATATTTTTGACACTTTAAAATTTCTTATATATTAAGTATGCACATTTTTTTAAATGTTAGTGATTTTCATGCCAATTTTGAAAAGCATTGATGTAGCATTGAAAGTTGTCGTATTCCTGTTCTAGTTTTTTATCCTAAGATATTTGTTTTTAATGATTTTCCAAACATTTGATTTTTTCTTTGCAATGTGTTTTTCATAATGAAATTTTTAAATTTTTTTGCAAAGTTTTAAAAAAAATAATAAATTAAATATTTTAGTTTGATTTTTTATATATTGTATATATAGTTAAATACACTAAATATACATAAAACAATTATCACTAAAAAAAAATTAAATTTTTTAAACGCTTGACAAAAAATACACATTTTACATACCAGATATAATTAAAAAAAATACGTTATTTCAGGGACGATTTCGCTAAAAATGAAATGTTTAAATAAAAATATTTTGATGAAAATTTTGAATAAAAATGTTGGAGAAATATTCAAACTTTATGAATTTTTTATTACAGATAGTGGCATTTGATTTTTTTTTTCGAAAAAAATGATTTACATAAAATTTTAGTACAATAACAAAAAATGTTAAAAAAATAATTTAAAACATCCCATTTAAAAAAATAAAAAAAAAGCATTAAAAAACAATAATTAATAATTAATAATAATAATAATAATTATAAGCAAATAAAATAAAAACATTTCAATAAAAAAATTAAGAAAAAAAAAACTTCAAAAAATTTGATTGGAAAAAAAAGACAATAATATTAATCATAAAAATAAAAAAACATTAAAAATAAGATTTAAAAAAAATAATAAAAATAATAAAAATAAAAAACCTTAGAAAAATTTAAAAAGAAAATCAAACGCTAAGATTCCTTGTTTTGTAACCTTGGAAGGACTACATCTTCATCATGTCCAACATATCACCCCGATTAGGGTTGGGAATTGAAGCAGTGACTTAACATCAAAGAGTGCCTTAACATAGCATCGATCACTCTCTATGCAAGACCCCATGGACATCAAACCACTAAGATTTTAAAATAGTTATACTTTTAACATTTTAGAAAAATTACTCTTGGCGTAATCACTATTTCATTTAAAAAAAAAAATAGTCATATTTTTTTCCATAACGTGATGGTTGAAATATGGTGAAAACATAAGGTCTTTTTGTAGATTTGGTTTTAATATCATGGTTGAAAATTTGTAAAAATTTAAGGTTTTTTTGAGTCATAATATTTCATCTTTAATGATATGTTTGAAAACAATTATAAGTATTTTATCTTTAACGCCATGGTTAAAAGTTGTTGAAATTTTAAAGATTTTTAGAGACGTGATATTTTATCTTTAATGTCATGCTTAAAAATTGTTGAAATTTTAAGGTTTTTAAGAGTCATGATATTTATCCTTAACGTCATTTCTAAAAAATATTGAAAATTTAAGCATCAACAATTTTAGTTTTCAAGGTGTTTTTTCATGTTTAAAAATTGGTTTTCACTATCAATTTTAAAAAATGTTCAAAATTTACCTTGAAAAAAGGGTGTCATTTTAGAATACAAACTTTTCATTTTCTAGCTGCTTTTTTCATTTTTTTGGGTTGTTTTGCTAGAGTTCTCATTTTTAGGTTACATTTCTCATTTGATTGGTACATTTATTGTAATGACCCATTTGCAGAAAGAAAGGTTTCCTAAGGGTACTTACAACAAGCTAAAACACAAGATAATATGCCCATGTAGAATTCTTAAAAAAGATATGAAAATGCTAAGCTAGAGTTGTCGGGAGACTTGGATATCTCACTGATATTCAATGTGGCTCATTTGTATGAGTTCCATGGAGAGGAAAATGGTGATGAGATAGGTGCATTAATTGGGTGGAAGGAAAAATTGCTAGTCAAACCCGTTGAAGAAGTGGAGGAAAATTTAGCTACAAGGGTTGGAAGGAAGACCCATCGAAAAGAGTATCTAGAGTATTTAGTCAAATGGAAAAATAGAGGATCTAGAGCATGGGTGAATGAAGAAGAGCTAGCAAACCTACAAGGTACTTTAGTTTTTGAAGGAACTACCACATGAGCTAGTAGCCCATATTTTATTACGAAGGGTGTCTAATGAAGGAGCTTCCTTGGCCTTAGGAAATCCTCATCAACAAAAAAGCAAGTTTCTATTTGAGTTCATAATGTAGGAAAATAAGTGTTGCAATTGCCATGTATGTTGAGTGGCTAAAAATCATATTATGTTAGTTACTAGTACACCCAACTGATAGTTGTTGCTGATCCTGTAGTTGCATTTTATCAAACCAGTGATTACTTTTAAGTTGTTGACACATATATGATCTCATCGCTAATACTATTGTTACATGGAGTTGTTGACTCACCCAAACCGACAGTTGCTACTATATAAAATTGCTACTAGACGTGCTATGAGATCATAATGTAAGTCACACATTTTTAGTTTGTCCATGTAACTGTGGGGAATCAAATATCTTCAGTTCCAGAATGCGAAGAGGTCTACATCATGAGAAATTGAATTATTTCAGTTCTGGAACATGAAGAGGTTGAAAACATGGGAAATTGAATTGTTTCAGTTTTGGAACATGAAGAGGTCTACAACATGGGGAATAAATTACAAGAATAAAGGAGAAAAGGGGCTTTTGGTTACTACGTGATTTGGAAGAGATGTTTTATATACCATGGGGCATCAATGTGCTACAACATATAAATTGTAAGCACTCTTAGGGCTCTATTCTCACACCTAAGTTGTTGTACATAACAACAAATTCCGAATTAATACATATATTTGTGTTATGGCTTGAATTATCGTGGTTGGTTTTAAATAACTCTCTATTTGTAATCTACAACCTAGTTAATTGAATTAATTTAACACATCAACCAAAGACAGATGTCTAGAATTGTGGGCTCTATATTAATTGTTATGGTTCTGTTGTTCATGTGTGGAAGCTACAAAACTTAGGATTGCATGACCTTCCTTTACCCATGCACACATAAGTGAATCAAAGTCCACCCCCATGTCGCCTTATTGCAAAGTTGAAGGATCTTAGTGGGAGTGGTTTTGTGAACAATTTGTTCCCTAGCTATTTGGGTTCAAATATTTAAAGAAATGTTATAACTAGGTTCAAGACTTTGTTTTCTGACATTTATGAAATAGTTATATCTATTATAATAGCTGATTCTCCAAAAAATATTTAGAAAAATGTATAACTAAGTTCAAGACTTCCTTTTTATAAATTAGTTATATCTATTGTAATAATGTAATATTATTTCGAAATATTCTTAATGAATATTAATAATCATAATTATTATTAAAAAATAAAATATAAAATATGAATACTCTCAATAATCACATCATTATTAAACTTGAAACGAGGAAAAGTGTAAATATCCTAAATCCCTAAGAAAATGTTGTTTGAAAGAAACACTTAAGTGATTCTCAACAACTTTTGAGTTTTCTGGAATATATATATATATATAATATATTTGCATCTCAGAATTAACCAATAGGACCGCTATCTACATTTAGTCTGTGGTTCCAACACACATTTCATGGAACATGCCGAGCCCTCGGCAAAATTTGTAATCATTGTACATGTTTAGGAATTGGAAGCCACTTTCCTTTCATTAATAGATTACCCTTACAAAACATATACATACCTGAAAGAATTAACAAAACTCATTGTTGCCTTATCTACCAATGATCTTTTCAAAGGTTAAAATAATTGATTTTCTTCTAAACTTTTTATTATAATACCTTTTAATATGCTGATAGGCTTATGTATATCGAGTTTGGGGGCAAGGAGGTTTATTGACTTTTGTGTTTCCTTAATAATCGAGGAGCAGAGCAGATTTTATGGGAGAAAGTATGCTACGCATATTATTCATCTGACTGATTTTGAGTTGACTTAATTAAATAATTTAAAAATGTGTGTAGAGGCACGTCGTACATTTAACTCTCGAACAATAGGTCACCGTATTAAACTCAAAGTTAAAAAAGTTGGTGAAATATTGAGATAATAAAAAAGTTAGTGAAAGATTGAGTTATTGTTTGTATCGCTGATTATTCATTGGACCATTAATTACTTGTTAAAAGTAAAAAGCTTAATAAAAGTTAAAAAATGTATAATGTACCTGTCTTTCTCGATTTAGATAACTATTTTTCTGCCACTCATTATTCTTTTTAGAATGTGAGGTATGAACTGTAGGCCACCATGTTAAACTTAAAATTAAAATAGTGAAAAATTGAGTTACTGTTTGTACCACTGGTTGGTTACTTGTTGAACCACTGATTATTCGTTAAAGGTAAGAAAACTTAGTAAAAGCTGAAAAATGTATGACGTACCCACCTTTGTCGATTTAGATAAGTATCGTTTTTTTTTATTCATTACATTTTTAGAATGTGATGTATTGTTCAGTTTTTGTTAGTGGAAAATTCAGTCTTGTATTTTAAAAAATTAAAACAAATCCTTATGTTTCATGATCGGTTAACTATTTTTATCACAATTTAAATATTAAATAACATCTTAATATAATTTAAATATTAAATAAAATCATTAATATAGAAATATTAAATGAAATGTTGTACCATACTTTGCACATCGTTTGTTAAATATGTATATATAAAATTCAATAAATAATTATTTAATAAAATATAATAAGAACGTAGAATTAATAATATGTTAAAATACAATTATTTATACAAAGGTTATTTTTATAGCGGTGAAAAAATAATGATAGGCGTAGCATATAACAGCTTGAGGAAATGTGTGCCATTATAGTGGATTGTAAAATAATAATAGGCGTAGCATATAACAGCTTGAGGAAATGTGTGCCATTATAGTGGATTGTAAAATAGATGGGATGATGTTGAATGCTAAAATTGGTGGGACCATGGTGGGTTCTAAAATGGGTGGGATGGTGTTGCATGCTATAAAGGGTTAAATGCTGCTCGAATTTTATCTTTGTTCAAATTTCCTCTTATGGTTCCTAAGGTTGTTGGTGAAGAGATTCCATTTGCATTGTAGAGGTTGGTTGCTAACAATGGCATTGGAGATATTGGCTAGCTTTATGTTAGCTACATTCTCTACTTTTCTGTCGTGAAAATAGTAAGAGAGCTTATTCATGTTTAGAAGAACATGGATAAACAAAGAATGTCTATCTAATGACATAAACAAAATTAACTACCTTAATGTATTCAAGTGTTAATATTAGGAGGAAGCAAGTAAGCTTTACATAGGTATTGACCAAACAAAAGTTAAGCATCTCAATTGTTATAAGTTATTTTAATAGCATCTCCACTAGAAATTATGGGGAGACTTTCGACTCAGTTAAAAAAGTTGTGTTGGTAAAGAAATTTATAGTTGCAGTAATTGTTTTATAATACATTGTTCACAAATATTAGCAAGTTTTTCTAGTGAAATTAAATGGTTAAAATTAGATGTTGATTGTAGTGGTTGTATTGTAATAAACTTTAAAAAATAATTTAAAGACCCGTCTACTGAAATTAAATTTTTGAATAATACACTAGTTGTGAATCGTTTTCATGTTAGAATTAGACCCTGCGTTTCTTTAAGAAAGAATATTTTTAGTGCTCATGCATTCAAATGGTTCTTGGGTACAAGGGAATAGTACTGTGAGAGGGCAGATTGTACATGGGGTTAAACTTGTAACTTTAATTGAATGCAATAATTCCAAGAATGGTACTTGGGTACTATTTAGTGGGTAGGGGAAATTTAGTTCCATTATGAGTGAGAGTGAGATTAAACTAGCAGCCTAGAACTGTTCTAACCCAAGCTCTCGAAATAAGTCACAATCCATGCGGTGTATATAAGGATTGGGTTTTGAATGCTAAACCCAAGATTGGATCAGAACAGAACAAAAAACTTGATATTGTAGCTAACTATTTAGGAGAAAATTGAAAGTGGAAAAATGGTTATGGAACTATGGGTTGCGGGGTTACTCTCTTAGGGTTGAGAGAGGAAGCCAACACTGTTATTTAGTGGAATTGGTAACTCTAGAAGCTATAGATAATCCATAAAAAACTCATTAACAGTCAGAGCTTATAGCATGAAGCTAACATCAAATACGCTAACTCATACATTCAAATGGATCTTGGGTACAAGGGAATAGTATTACGAGAGGGCGGACTCTACATGGGGTTCAACCTAAAACTTTAACTGAATGGAGTAATTCTAAGAACCATACCTGGATACTGTTTAGTGAGTAGGGGAAGTGTGACTAACCTTTAATTCCATAACCTGTTGAGTGTTGTATCTTATTAAATGCCCATAAGTAGAAAGCAAAGGTTGTTAAGGAGATGCACGAAACTATGTGCTTACATATTTACTTAACAGTCACAAGAATTTTGTGGCTATTGTTTATTTACCCCATTTCAAGCTTCGAGAAAATAAATTAAAACAACTGACAATCATCAAAACCCCAAGGTCTCACTCCGACCATTAAATGGAGTAGAGAACTACATCAGAACTAATGTGAACATCAACTCTATTGTGTAAACCCTAACTAGGTGAATCAAGGTTACGGAGGGAGTTGAGATCTGGGCTACGAAATACATCAGTTGTTGGTCTGGTCTCCCTCATGCTTCTTTTCAATTTAAATTAATGAGGAACAAAAATAAGAAATTAAAACTATAATAAGAAAACCAAGGAAATTATGTGCATAACAAATACAACAGTGGACAAAGAAACTCAGAGACTATAAGCGAAATTCTTTCTTAAGCATATTCTTGTACATGCAAATCCACAGGAGTCTCAAGCGTGCACATTTCATACACTTTTATAAGACACACATCTATATATATGTGTGTGTGTATGTATACATATACACATACACATATATATATACATATGTGTGTGTATTTAGGGTTGATGCATACCTGAAGCATCAGTTTGTCTGGTAGGAGGGTGTATAACCAATTAAGTTCCAACACCATCAAACTTGGAATTAAGCAAAGGGATGCCTCGAGGCGAATTCAAACTGATATAACGTCCTGCAAGAAATTATTGTCTTGGAAAGTTAGCACACACCCCTATTTGTAGGTGAAAATATATGAAATAGTAAATTGACTAAAAACTTAACTCACCTGCATGGTTTGGGAGCTAGAAGAATAACTGGAAGATTTCTCAGTATGAGTTGCAGAGCTTAGCTAGGTGGCTGCGTTGAGCAAATGAGCGGGCCGAACAATTGGTAAAGCGAGATTTGGCTACCCTAACCACTCTTCATCAATTATGAGCCATTAGATGAGAAGTCTGGTGAGTGAAAGTGCGGATTTTCTCCAACTATCTATCACCTTAACCGACAGCTACTAGTCGAAGCATCTTCAAGAAGTTTCTGAGCCACCTTTGATCTCGTTTAGTTAAGGTTGATGGGTCAGCACCATGTTTGGTTTTCTACGGTTAATTTTCTAATAAGTTTGATTATGACCTAAGCCAAAAAAACATTATATGCTAATTTCGCGAATAAACTATTGAAAGTTCATATTTTCCAAGCACTTAGTCAGCAAACATAAATAACTATTTTTTATCTAAGTTGTGTGTGTTTATAGAAAAAACCATTATATGATTTAAAGTAAGATAATATACTATTTACAAGTATGTTGAAAATCCTTAATATAAGTACTCTTGAAACAATAGTATGGAGATTGGTTGCTCCACAAAGAAAGTGTGACCTAACCAAAATTATAAATGTCAAAATGGATGTTTTGTGAGTATTTATTTTTTATTTATGTTCTCTAAAATTATAAAAAAAAAAAATCTCTAATTATGTATTGTTTGTGGAATATATGAATAGTTTAGAGCTTGATTATGAGAATAATTTAAAATTTTATCACTTTTTTAATTTGAAGTTTTATGAATTTTAAATTTCAGTGCTTAATTTTGTAAAAAAAAATACATGTTAAGTTTGAGCGGTTGTTAGACAAATTTGAAATTTTAAGTAGAATATGTTTTTTTTGAAATATGGAGTTTTAAGTTGCACTATTTAAAATGGTTTGTCTAATATTGAAGTGTATAGGAACGAAGTAATGATGAAAATAAATTGCTAGCAAAGGTTGTTGCTTTTGGCATGGATGCTTCTATTTGGAAATTTCTCCCCTTTGAGATTATTGAGCTTCTGATTCATTGACTTTCAGTCTTGATGAAATTTAAGTTGGTTTGTAGACAATGGTGTCTTGTTTTGGAAAACCCACCTTTCCTTGCAGCTTGTGATCGATGCCGTGAAAAAGAGTTAGGATATATTTCTTTCTCCACTTGCTTTCCCGATGATTGCTTCCTAGCATCATACGTTAATAATAGCGGTCACTTGTCTACTATGGTGTTTCCTTTTCTTCATTTTGCATACATAATTGAATGTATAGTGGGATCAGTGGTTCTCTTCAGCATGCCTAGAATTTATTTTCGTACAAAAAAATATTTCATTTTAAACCCTTTTATGAAGACATTTAGAAATGTTGGAGTTCTTAATGTTTGGGAGTGAGGATTGTTCTCTTTATTTCAAAATGCAGTCCAAGAAATTATGAATGGGTGTTTTTGAAACATGTTTGTAAAAACATGGTGATCAGGTGCTCAAGATTAGTCTCAAAAATCAAAGTGTCAGAATCTTGATAAACTTAGCTTTAGATTGAAGAGCTCATTGTTTTGATTCCAACAGTATGAACGACACTCAAATCCAAGCTTGTATGCAGAAGTTAGAGAAAGTCAAAGTTTAGGATTGACTTACTCACATGGCAAGATTAGATGATGTGGCAAGGTCCTTCAGCGAATGAGGAGGTGCCAACTGGCAATCTGCCATTGGTCCCTGCACGTCATAAATCACAATTACAAGTAGGTCAACGTTAAAAATTGACCACTGAGTAGGGAAGGGCGTGATGTGATAAGGCAGGCAGGAAGGTTTTCAAGAATCAATGGGAGGCGCGATGTGGTGGATCAGAATTGTAGATTGGCGAAGGGAGGTTTTCAAGAATCAACGGGAGGCACGATGCGATGGATCAGAATCATAGATCAGTGAAGGGTTGATGTTACAGAATCAGCCCCCAACAAGGACTAGGTTGCGATGCGATATTGCAATCGAAAATTGCAAATGGTGGTGTTGGGCATGGAATCCCCTCAAGGCATATTTTGGGGCTTAAGGCCTAAGTTATGACTGAATCTTTTTGTAAAAGCTCTGTGAATTGTGGGCGCGGGGTGCGAAAGTATAATAGAGCCACAGGGTTGTCCACCCTAGTATTTGTAATGTAATGTTGGTTGGATAAACCTACCCATGGTCCACAGACCATGCGATTCTATAAATAGAGCGAGGGTCTAAGTGTAAAAGAAAAGGAACCAATAATGAATAGAGGAAAAGCATGAGAAGTCTAAGTGATTGAGTCAAAGTGTGAAGTGTGTTTGTCTATCATAGAGTAGGATAAGGCTCTGCAATTGAGTGCGCAGAGGCCTAGTAGTCAACAGCTAAGTGCGCAAACCCCTGGAGCTGAGTGTGCAGGGTAGGTCGAGTCTGTAACCATTGGGAGAATCAATAAAGAGGAGTTTGACTATAATTGTGTGTATATTTTCCCAATTTATTCCACGATTGGATATAATTTTCATGTATACTATTTATTTACTACACAATCATGTATGAATGTTTTGTGTTGCTAATTATAACTTAAGACATTCAAGTAGGCGAAGGTAATTAATTAACACTAGAAGATAAGTAATATCTTGGGTAGTAGCACAGAGCACAACACGACCCTTGGTTAGGGTTGTGTGAAGGTAGTATATCAGGCCATGAAGAATGAGAAGTGTGCGAAGCAACCTGAGCACAAGATCAAACGGAGGACTAGTCTTACCTCTCAGACATCTCAAGGGTGTGGAAACCTAGTTCTGGCATCCTCCCATACTACTTTGGGTAAGACCTCAGTCTGCACTCCATGGACTATTGCTGAAATGGCCAGTAGTACCGAGATTTGTTTGGCTAATTAACTCTGAACCTGGGTCAGGCCCCAACAAGCCAACAAATGGTTCCATTGCCAGGACCAGGATTTGAATAGAGATGTCTAATGTCATGTCACTAGAATTTGATAAAGAAAGGAATTGAAGATTGGTTCGACAGAAAGATTCACGAGTTCACAGTGCAGGAAAATAGGAATCTATGACTATCAAAAGAAGAGCGGTTAGAGTGCTACTTGTATATGAAGATCTAGGAAATTTTCTTTGCATCCTTCCCCATTGAGTTGTATGAGTGGATAGAAAAGCTAGCAGATAGCCAAGGAAGGTGTAAACTCAACAAACTTATTGTGAGGAGTCCAGAATTGGTGTGCAGACTTGAAGCATCAGAAGATAAGATCACGCGCGCAGTCAATCACTGGCTCAATTGAATCATAGGAGCCTCATCACTGAATTCAGGGTAGATACTTCAGTCAGCTATAGCGAGGTAGAAAGATGCTTCCTCAAGGGACCATGAGGTAAGTACGTTAAATATTTGAAAACTTGGATTAAAATGCTATTGTGTGAAAAGTAGGTTATGCGAATAAATTGATGCTTGGGGCTACGCGAAGTGGGAGGATCTATAGAAATGAAGGTAGCACAGAACTAGAGACTAGCCCCTTGATTTCACCTCCGTGAGGGGACGAAGAAGAGCTCGTAAAGATCTCACCAAGAAGTGCGATCCATCTGATAAGGTAGAGAATTCCACGCATACCATCCCTACCCACACCACCACTAGTTTCACCCTCCTCAACCCCATATTTGCCCATACCACCTCTGCCACCACCACGAAGTAGTATGGTAAGTGCGATAAAGCTACCAATGTTCAAGGGAGTAGCGAATGAAGATACACACTAGTTTTGGTTCATAATAAAAGTTGTATGGGAAGCACAGGGTGTCATGGACAACAATATAAAGAAGGCAACATTAGTCAACATTCTACAGGATGGCGCACTGACTTGGTACATTAAGAATTCCAATGACAATCCAAATACAAGGATCACAAATATCCAAGCTGTGTTAAACAAATAATTTAGCAAGCCAAAGTTCGAGGCATAGTTGATCATTCGACTCAAGGAGATCAAAATGCTACTAGGCGAGACCCCGTGGGAGTTGGATCAAGGACTGAAGTGCATAATTCGCGAAGCAATCATGACATTAATAGATGGGAAACACCGCGAATGGTTTATAGCATCGTTAACTCTACATCTACAAAACGCGTTGTTGCAACAAAGGCTAACCACTCAGGCTGAGGCTTTGGAGGCCACCATGAGATTGCACGAGACTCTGATACAAGATCCTAAACTGGGAGTTCAACAGATTCATGCGCAGTTGAAAAACTTGTTCCTGGAGATGCAGAGTTTGAAACAAGACATGACAACCCGCCCAAAGATGTGCGATGAGGTATGGTGCATAAAATGCAACGGCCAGGGGCACGACAAGGATCACTGCCGATGTTGGCGAATTACCTCGCGGGAGGAGGGCCAATGCCACTAAGACCGGAGGCACAAGTAGGACCAAGAGTGACGCTTGCACTATGGTGTGCAATTTGTCAGATAGGAGGAAAGCATGCTACAGATAATTGTCATCTATTACAAAAGTATACGCAGAATTCACAACAGATGTTCTGTAATTTATGTAGGCTGGTAGGACATGATGAGTGCACCTGTCAAGGTTATGAAGTAATGATGGATCAAACTCCTACCTATAGAGTTCAGTCCGAAACATGGACCCTCAATCAAAACACAAGAATGGTGCACACCGGATTTCAGGGGTGCGAATGAGGCCAAGGTGGAGGGGGACCAAGAAGAGGTCGCAGAAAACTGATATGTTACAACTACAGAGGGCTGGGGCATTATGCCCACAATTGTACGAATCCAATGCAACCATCATGTTTGTATTATACGTTCTTTGACCATGAGATAGAGGATTGTCCCACAATGATAGCAAGGTTATGCGATAAAGGATCACTCTAGCCTCCCCTGACTTAGAACCTGTAACTGATGACGTTTGAGGCAGGCGAGGATGACCGTAATGTAAATAGCGTGCTCTAGAGTAGTATCACAATAGGGGATGAAAAAGGTAAGCAACCTGAAAAATGTACCTTGGTTCGCAAGGCTCCAACGAAGTAACCAAAATTTGATTTGGAGCACGCTAAGGAGACCTTCATGAAAGTTAAGAGGAGCTTCGCTGATGCCTCCACTTCAGGGAGTAAAGACAGACTAGAGCCGAAAATGGACCCATCAATGCTCACTACATTCTTGGAGACATGCATGAAGTTGTTGCATACAGCAAGGCTATAAAGGGGCTGCAAGAACTCATAACTAGATGTGCTGGGACTGCGCCAGGAGAACCGCGCATAGTTCGGAAGCTCGAGAAGCACACGACATGAATAGGAAGGGAGATGAGATTAACTGTGCAGATCAGGGAATATGAGATGGACCAAGTGATTCTAGATCTAGGGTCAAACGTGAACATCCTGCCCAAGTAGAAATGGGAGTGCATGGGCAAGCCTACGCTGCAATGGTCTCCTGTCCAACTCCGAATGGTGAACCAGCAAAAGATCCTACCTATGGGGAGACTGCAGGGAATCATAGTAGATATCGAAGGAGCAAGCATGCTAGAAGATTTCGAAGTGATAGAGATTGTTGATAACAACAACCCTACCCCACGCTATTGGGAATAGATTGGGCCATTGACATGAATGGAGTGATAAATCTAAAGAAGCGCAAGATGATCTTTAAGAAAAAGTTTGTGCATAGTGGTACCTTTAGACCCTGTAGAAGGATCGTGCTACATCGAACCAGTGTGTTACTATGATAGCGATGATGACTTGGACTACATCTACAAAATAACCGTGCGGGAGCAAGATTGGGTAAATCCAACCGCGGATGGCCGAATCTCATGGGAGCATGAAAGCTCCTACACATCAAATTCTAACGAGGAGATAGAATGTTGGAAGAATCAGTTACATGAGGTAACTACGCTCAACTATAACATGATGACAAGGTTGTTGTGTTGTGTAGCAACAGAGGTAAGAGATCTGCCTATGTATGATGGGTTAAGTGAGGTGGATGACTTCCTGACAAAATTTGAAAGAGAAGTACCGAAACAACAACATTTTGATGCTCTAAAATGGGTATTATGCGCTACACCCACAAGATGGTGGGATACACACCAAAGAAGTTTTGAGTATTGGCGCGAATGCAACAGGATGATGCGCATGCAGTTTGGGAAGCCTCCGATGCGATTAACAGAGAAAAGTGTTGAATTAACCAGCCATTGCACCCACCAATCCAGGTGGATATAGGCACATGGTGCGAAACTTGTATGAATGCACACCATCCTTGTGGTAGGGAACACGAACTATAAGCAGGTGTGGGTAAGGAAATGGCATGAACAACCCCTTCGGTTAGGACCATGAAGTATGGAAAGACCAAGTGCGTAGAAGAATATCCACGCAGAAGCTTTTAACAAAGTGTCATGTGGAATTAGTCGATCTTGCGGACAAGACAGACCTTCCTAGAATCTAATGAAGACGTAATGACAAACAAACCAACCAGACACTATCTTTCTCTAAATGCGCTTTATAAATAATGGTAAAAAAATGTGTTTAAGGGCCTACCTCATGTCCAACGCAAGTTCGGAGATGCCTTCGCTCCTTTGATCCAAGTAAGTTCCTTCGTCGCAAACCTGCAAGCACAAAGAAGGCAAACAATTAAATAGCACCTGAATATCCAATATTATAAAACATATTTAACATGAAAGTCAAGGAGTCCATGAAACAAATAGCATAAGATACTTGTTGAGAAAAATGAGCTTTATTGTATTAATTCAAAAGAAAAGAACCTTACAACCTTTGCCTTGACTGTCCAAGCTCCTCCCAGGGTCCAACAAGAAGTCTCCTCTACTTTGAAAAGCTTCACTCACTCCCCAATGAAGCCAAAAAGGTATGTGATCTCTCCTCTTAAGTTCAAATAGGAAGTCTTGATTTCACTAGCATTTACCCTCAAAAGTTCAGCTTCTAAACTCCCTAGCCACTAACCCAATGCCTCAATTTATAGTGCAATGGAGGGCAGTTGCTAGGTCCTCCTTCAAAGGGATAGAATCCTCCTTCAAAGGGATAGCTCCTCCTCACAAGGGATTAGATCCTTCTCTTTTGGGATGCATGAACCACATTGGAGCGAACAATCCACGTCAAAATTCCTTCTAGAAACCTCTAGAATTAACCCAAAGTGAGTTTTTTAAGATAAAAATTGCGCCTATTGACTTTCACAGGGGTACGCACCCTCCCCTTTACATACAGAGCGTATAAGTACGCAGGTATTCTAAACAAAAGGTGTGGGCCCGCATGCAAAAGTGAGAGAAAGTGCGGAACCAGAGTTACATTGCTTTTTTGATGTCTTTCTCTCATTTCTAAAGCTTGTTTTGAAGAGTTGAGGTCTGAGACTTGCTTAGGAGGCTGGTATAGGTGGTGATAGATCCATACCGACTACAAATAATCAAGGTGACGATATTTTTGTGTAACACTAGGCCTAAGACAATTAATAACATATTATCATTCGTTAAACTATGTTATTAAAATAATTAAAATATTTTAAAGTCTACCCACGTCTAATCTAAAATCCCCAAGTAGCTTAAACAAAAACTATAGATAAAAACCCATCCTCATTCAAAAACATATAAACCTCTTTCATGTTTGTGGGTTTCGGCCTAATTGAGGAAGTTATGAAGCAGGAAACGTTTTTGGATCTTCCTAAGGTATAAGGAAATCAAAGGTTTTTTTGAGGTAAGGATCTCGCTCCTTGCTTTATTTTTATTATCTTTTGATCCATTTTTTTAAAGCGAAATTTGTTCCCTTAAAAACTTGCAAGTTTTGTTCTTTAGACCCTGTGGCTAGGGAATCAATTAACAAGTTAGCATACACTCACCAAACATGCGACCCTCTCTCTTTACACAGACTTGTGGTGGCTTGTCCTTTTGGGTACATTATTTGATTGAGATTTATTGGAGCGAAGGCATAAGCCTGCACCTTATTGCATTCGACCTGCTCCTGTGTTGGGCATGTATTTAGATCTTTGTTAAGCCTCTATCTAGGGCTAATTCTAGGGCAAAAAATGTCAAGGCAATTTTCTAGATTGCAATTTTAGGATTGTACATTAACCTTATCATGACTTGGCTTTTGTAATAGTGACACGACCATATAATTGTGACATGACCTTGAAACAACCAAATAACCTTAACCTGGTGATGCCATTTGTGCGATTATCCTAGTGTAACAATGAAAGGAAGTTTGTTCACCCATGGTTGTTAATATATGACAACAATACTCACTGTAATCTCATTACGTACGAGTGACTTATCTTAAAAAATGCACTAAGCTAATCATTGACTTCCAATTCTAGTGAAATTGAAAATACATTGTATCTATACACACACACACACACAGATA
>APFE031364316.1:281051-320083 GCA_000404065.3 Pinus taeda
TATATAGAAAGAGAGAGATATAAGACCCTCACATGACTTGAGTTCTTTGACACAGTGACTATCCTTCCAAAATAGCGACCTTAATATGACTACAATTTTCACATATTGAATTCACCTCATGGTAACTAAAGTTGTTGACATAAGATTGACTAGAGAATTGACCTGATGGGGCTTATTGTGTATAAGTTAGATGAATAGTTGAATACGTGAATGGAACTTTGCCTTGCGTAACAAAATGACAGTGAGATAGACATATTGGCTTGACTTGATAGATGACACATTAACCCTATGTAGTAGTGCATGTGAATTTTCATTAACATAGCAACATTATAGTCTTTTGTCCTCTTAACAATGACATTGACTTGACATATTGATTGTTGTAGTACATTGACTTTTATATGACCTTGACAGTGAAATTGTTACAATGGATTTGTAACAACAATTCCTTTGTTTTGGGATTCTCTTGTACTATGTCCATGACAATTTATATGACATGACAATGATGTAGTTGTTATATGAAGGATAACATGAGTTAATTAAGTGCCCTCTACTGTGATTTGAGATAGTGACATTGTCTTTGTTATATAAGTAGTGACCTCACGTACTTGACAAGTTATAAAAGATATAAATGTGATCTCACATTGAATTACTATCTTGATGATACATATACCTTAGGACTTGAAAATGAACTAATATCCAAATATATGACATCAACTATATATCTTGCGAATTAGCAATGATCTCCAGTACCCCTAGCAACAAATCTATATGATATATATGACATATAGTAAAATTCATAAAATTGTGTATTGACACCTAGACATGATAATTGAGTTGAAATCTTGACCTTGACATGACAATGATCATGTATCCTATGATATTGTTCAGTGACCTTAGGGATGTGACTTGACTTACTTGACATACAAGGAAATGACCTAGAAACGATAATTGACCTGACATGTTGACTTCACACATAGACCTGACATATAGGTAGCAATGACCTTGTTCTTATATTTCATGAAAGTAGTGATGACACTTGAATGATCTTCTAAGTGACACATTAACAATGAAAAACTACAGTGACCTTACAAGGTGGTAGGACTATCAGGATATTATCACCCTGTTGTTCAACTTATTGATGAGAAAGATGGACAACATCGTATGAGCAATGATCAATAGTGAAAAGACATATGTTGGTAGCTCTCTATGAGCAGAGCTTGAGAGCATTGGTAGCAGGTCGTAGGGATAACTTGAGGCATCTTGGAGTATGTCGTTATTAGATGTTTGGGTTTACCATTCGTAGTCGTACAAACAATTTGGGTTAGTGATGTGGTTGCCTACATATGAGCTTTGATGCTTATTCATTTGTGAGAAGTGTAGTGCAGTGACATGTAGTTGGAAGCTAGTTTGTGAGTCTATGAATGTTTATCTCTTCATGTGAAGTGTAGTGATTGCACAACAATGTGCAATGACCTATGAGATCAATGACAGTGATGTGTAGTTGAGCAGTGGTATGTGATAGCAGGTTGTACAGTGATGAGTGTTGGTTAGGTTGTGCAGTTGTCAGTTGGTTTGGAAGCATATAACAGTGATCAGTTTGGACAATATTGTGTAGTGTGGTCAGTGCCTACTAGGATTTGACAAGTTATAACATCACCTTCTTACAACATTATTCTATTGACTCAAAGCACAGGAGGATCCAATTTGAAAATTGTGAAACGTAGTCCGTTGGCTCTTCAGGGTGATTGGTGTCACCTTCAGATTGTCGCCTGAGAACACTTCAGGGTGGAAGGGTGGTGTTAGGGAAAGTTGTGGCCTGCACAGGGTGTTGTGATGTCCTTTCAGTTTGGGATGATAAATTACAGGAGGACAAAGCGTCCTTCCGACAACAACTGATAAAAAAGTGTTGGGTCACTCGTCAGGTTGTGACTTGACTTACAGGAAATTGTGGCCTTCTCGTTGCAACATGTTATTAGGGTGTAGTAGCATCCTACACGTTATAGTTTGTAAATCAAGGGGTTGGAGCCTCCTTCAGTTTTGGTTGAAAACTTGATGTAGTTAATTTTTCTTTTAAAAGAGAAGAAGACAATTACTAAGAAGTCTTTGGTGGTTTTTGACCTAGAGGGGATTTTCCACCTAGAAATATTGTGTCTATTGTATTTATATTTCTGCATTGTTGCATGGTGTTGTTTACTAGCTTTGTTATTTGACGTTGAATAATAATAATATTACTGAATAGTAACTAATGCTATGAAAAAGATTAATAAAGTGCCAATTGCTAAGAAATATTGATTCATCCCACCTCTCATTATTTCCAACAAATCAATACTTAGATTCTTGTCTTTCTCCATTTCATTTGCATCTTTACTATCCGTTTTGATTAGACACCTTGTTGATGAGGACATGAATACGGGAATGTACGACTCTTGGGTTTCAATCTTTGGACATAATTCAAGTGAGCGGACCAAGGAGTAAAGGATAGTGAACTAAGGTGTCAGGTGCAGGAAAATTCACACTTCCTGATATCTTGGTAGGATCAACCAACAACCCCTCTTGGCACAATTGCCAAATCCTATCTAAGGGGTCAATCTGGCGATCTACATCTACCTAAAGTCTATGTGAACACAAAGCGCAAGGATGATTGGTCCGTAAAAAGGTTAAAGTGATTCTATGGTGGTTTTGTGGAAGTTTATTGTATCTTCTTCCACTTTGTAAATGTTGTAGAATTAGGTTTTCACTAAAATTTTCATCATATGTATTGAATATTTCATAGTTCCAACATCCCTTGCAAAATTATCATCAAGTTTCCATCAAGGAACCTTAGTATATCTTCCTTACCCTTTTATATCTCCAATTGATTGAAAATCACTAAGGTTTAATGGAGAGAAACATCATTGTAGCATTATCTCTAATTTCCATTGGTCCTTTGCCATAGATCTCACCTTTGACCCCATTAGACACTAATCTATTAGTATGTCAATCTTATAAAAAATCAAAACCTTAAATTTTTTGTTTTTTATTTTTACTGTTTAATTTTATTTTTTCTGTCATATAGGGTTAGGTATTGATAAAAAATGTATTTAATAACATAAAATGTCTTAGACCTCATATTCACAAGGTTAAGTTTTGAATACATTAAATTGAAAAAGTAAAAATATTTCAAAGTTGACATCTTGGGTTTTATCCTTGTTTTATGCATTTTTAGCCATTGAAAATTTGTTGCAACCGATTCCCTAGTTTACTCATTTAATAGCTTTTGTTTATTTATTTCTTATAATCAATTCTAGGTAATTTTTGTTATTGTTGTAATCAATTTTGCATGTTGTAAATTGTGTTGCCTAAAAACCCTAATTTATAATAGCAATTGGTAATTCAAAAGTAGCATGTGTTTGGAAACCTATTTGAGCCTCTCTAAGAGTGTTTGAGCCCTCTAGATTTGGCCTAGGTCCTTTGAACTTGTTGACACCTAATCAGAGGGATTGGGTATACAATTGTAATTAATATAAATAAATAATAGAGAAGATAGACAGTCATCAGGAGATGAACCGAACAATCACTCTCTCTTGTATATAATAATGAACAACTTGAATGAATAATATGAGTTTTGATTCGAGGAGTTATCTCCTAGTTTGACATGGTATCAGAGCAGGCGCCATTTTTTGGATTCCTTTTAATTTGTAACTCCTATTCTGTTTTGCCTTTGTTTTGCATCTTTTGCAGGCTGACATTTTTGTCAAATCCATGCGAAATCTCATTTATCATTTAATACATTCATTGAAGTGCATTTCATTGGAGCTAGCTATTGAAGTCAAAGGTGTTGTAATGACTTGGATTTCCTCCTGCTCTAAGTATGGTATATATACCCGTTCACATTGGAGAACCATATATAACGTTTTTCGTATTCACATATATCATTTTTTGTATTCCCTTGAGCCGGATCTCAAGTATTATAAACCCATATATAAATATCGTTGGGTCTGCTTTTTAATCACATATCGCAAATCTCTTGCCCCGATCAATACCATTGCATGTTTGCGATGCGATCATACCCTTCATTAAACTTGCTCGGACACAGTTTCCGAGGTTTCACTTTATCTGGCTCGTTCTCCACCGTTGATCTCAACCTCCAGATCTGATGGCTGACATTGGGGAGGGACCACCTACATGGCGGTTACCCACCCAAAAAGTTCCTTTTGATCTCCACCATTGATCATCACTCCAAAATCCGATGCTTTATAGCGATTTCGGGTGCATTAGTTGCACGAGAGTTACCCACCCGATACGAGTGGTTTTTCTCTCTCCCCTAGTCACTACATGTCCATCACTTAGTGGAATCGGGCGCTCCCCTCTCCATACCATTTACCATTTTTTATCAGCCTGAAATCCCGCTTATAACACAAAATCTTCCTTTAGTCGTGGTTATCGCCCCGACTTGTTTTGCTTGCGATAACTATTGATCGCTTACCATTGACGACCCTCCTCCATTAATCTCCTCCACTCATCTCCTCCACTCATCTCCTTCGTTCATCTCCTCCGCTCATCTCCATCGTTCATCTCTGCCATACAAAGCAACAAAAGAACTACAACTACAGTCAGACTTTGATATTCGGGTGAACGTTGAATGTTATTAAGTTGAACATTGTTGGTATAACAATCGTTTACAATGCATTCAATTATATCTATTGTGGGAGTAGTTCTCAATGGAAAGGAGAATTATCCTGAATGGTCACGAAAAATCCAACACAATCTCATTTTTAATGAGCTATGGAAAGGAGTATCTGTTGGAGAAGGAGACGAAGTGTCAGTCCAACCTACCTCAAACAAGGAGCTCGCCATTTGGGAAAATAAGAACAACAAAGCCTATGCATTGCTTGTAGCATTAGTAAGTGAAGATGTGATTCGACACATTTCGCCATTTTCAAATGCATTTGAAGCCTTACAAAAGCTGAAGGAACTCTATGACTCACACTTTGCACTTGAATTTGTTCAACTCATGATTAAACTCTTCACCCTTGAATTACAAAATAATGATCCTCTTGCTCTTGCATCCGAAGTAAAATCTATAATGCATGATATCAAAGTCACTAAGGTTGAATTAGATATTCCTCTGATCACTTTTCTCAAGGCACTTTATCCTACCTACTCCAATTATCTTGAGTCATTGCAAGCAAATGGAAATCTCAAAGATATTACCTTTGAATCTCTTGTGAAAAAATTTGCTGAAAGAGAGAAAGCTTTTGGAAAAAAGAAAACCCCTGAATCTTCTGAAGAGGCTATGTGCCTTGCTCATAAAGAAAATAATCTTGCCTAAGATTCTTCCAGAGGAAGAGGTGGTTGAAGAGGAAAAGGAAGATATTTCATAGGCAGGGTGGGGCAAACACTCTCAAGGAGAAAAGTCAGATTTTCACTACATACACTGCAAAAGAAATGGATCACATGATGCCTCCACATGCAAGTTACCTTGGGACAAAATTGAGTAGCACAGAAACCAACCCAAAGGTAAAAATAATGACACAGAAAGAGGTAAAGAACATGAATCTGCTCATTATGTTGTGTCACAATGTAATATTGGAGTAAATGAAGACTTGTTTAATGCTTCACTTGCTTCTTCGAAAAATGTTTAGTTGCTTGATTCAGGAGCAACTTGCCACATGACTCATAAAAAAGAATTTTTTGAAGAATTTACTGACAATGTTGATGAAGCAATATAATTTGCAGACCAATCAAAACTCAATCCATCAGGGCTTGGCACAATCAGACTTAAATTGCCTAGTCTTCTAGACTTTCTTCTGCATCATGTTCTATATCTCCCACAGCTGAGGAGAAACTTGTTGTCCTTGGTCCACATTCGCCAACAAGGTCAATCCATTCATATGTTTGATGGCAAACTTGAGGTGAGAAAAGCATCTAACCACTCACTTGTCATGACAGGGATAGAAGAAGAAAGGCTTCTCAAGTTGCAGGGTACCTTTGCTTGTACACAAAATTTCTCATATAATTATCATTATGAAGAAGGTACACTTCCATCAATTTTATTATGGCATGCTAGATTTGGACATTTGAACTATGACAGCCTCTGCTTGTTGAAGAAAAATGGTGTTTCTGGTTTGCCTAAAATTCCTAGGAAACTTAGGCAATGTGATGCTTGCATTCTAGGAAAGCATAGCAAACAATCCTTTCATGATTCACACTCCAAAGCACATAGAAAACTTGAACTCATTCATTCAGATTTATGTGGTCCAAAGCCTGCCTCTTCTGCATATGGAAATAAATATATGATGACTACACTAGAATGTGGTGGGTTTATTTATTGAAGAACAAATCTGATGCTTTTCAAACATTCAAGAACTTTCATACATGTATTGAAAATGATGTACAATCTCATATTGGCTCTATTCGCACTGATAATGGAAAAGAATACACTTCAAATGAATTTGAAACTATCTTCGCCAACATGGGATCAAACATCAAACAATTGTGCCTTATAATCCCCAACAGAACGGAGTAGCTAAAAGAATGAATAGGACAATCTTAAATATGGTATGCTCCATGTAGTTCTTCAAAAATGTAAAAAAATATGTTTTGGGTTGATGCAGTTCTATGTGTTGTATATATAAAAAATAGATGTCCATCTAATTCTATTAGAAACAAGACTCCTTATGAAATGTGGTATGGGCACATTCCTTCGGTAAAGCATCTTAGGGTCTTTGGTTCCACCAGTTATGCTTTGATACCAAAGGTACATAGAAACAAACTTGGTGCAAGAAGTCATAACTATATTTTCCTGGGGTATTCAAACACCTCCAAAGCATACCGTCTCTATGATGAGATCAACAAAAAATTTGTTGTATCTAGAGATGTAATCTTTTTTTAATCATCCAAAACTGACAATGTTGTTGAAATGCAACTTGATCGCTTGGACAGATTCACAAATGCAAAATCATTTCAAGAATTTGATAATCAGATTCCACATCTTGAAGGGGGGATTCCTATACTAGGTCAACCTGTGGAATCTTCTTTTAAAGCACACTCTCCCCTACATGAAACTCCAACAACGGATGATACTTTGAGTGATGTGATTGACAGAATTGGGAGACTCAATCTTGATTCAGTCCAAACTTAATCAATGGAGCAGCTTGGACCATCTGAGAAAGGTCCCCCAAAGTGGTTGACAAAGACACTTGAAAGTGTTCACCTTGTTGAGGTTGGAAAGACAGGAACTAGAAATTCAAACCAGAAAAATGGAGGTAATGTAGATGACTCTGATTCACCTGTTGATATGGATGTTTCTTATGATTGTGAATCAATTTGTCTAAGATTTTGATCCAACCTCCTTCAAAGAAGTTGCTTCTCATGATAAATGGAGAGAAGCAACGCAAAAGGAGTATGATGCCCTGATAAAGAATGGCACTTGGAAGCTGGTTGATCCTCCATTGGGAACTAAACCAATTGGCTGCAAGTGGGTCTGCAAGAACAACTATAAAGTTGATGGCTCACTTGAAAAGAACAAAGCCAGGATTGTGGCAAAAGGTTTTGCACAGAAGAAAGGGGTCGATTATGATGAAACTTTTTCCCCCACAACAAAATGGGCTACCATCTGGATACTCTTTGCCCTAGCAGCTTAGAACGGTTGGAAAGTCCATCAAATGGATGTAAAAACTACTTTCTTGAATGGAGATCTAAAAGAAAAAAAAATTATGTCCCAGCCTGAAGGATTTGCTGTGAAAGGACATGAAAATAAAGTATGCAGATTTGTGAAATCCTTGTATGGCCTCAAACAAGCACCACGAGCCTGGTATGAAAAACTGACTAAACATCTTCTGAAACTCAATTTCAAACATTATGATCTTGATGATGCAACTTTATTTGTCAATAAAGTTGGCAAAACAATTGTATATCTTGTGGTATATGTAGATGATATTTTGATGACAGGGAACAATGAAAGCTACATTGCATCCATAAAGAGAGAATTGAAGGAAGGTTTTGAAATGACTGGTTTGGGCTATGTGCATTATTATCTTGGTATTGAAGTAACTCAACATCTGAAGTCTATATTCCTTTCTCAAAAGAAGTACATTGGAGATTTGTTGAACAGGTTTGGCATGACTGAATGCAATCCTCTGACTACTCCAATGGAACAAAACTTAAAGCTCACATCCATTGAAGGAAAAGAATTTGAGGATGCAACAAAGTATAGATACTTGTAGGAAGTCTCAACTACCTAACTACTACCAGACCAGACATTTCGTTTGCTGTGGGAATCCTCTCCAAATTTATGCAAAAGCCTTGTGAGGGACATTGGTCTGTTGCAAAAAAAGTTCTAAAGTACTTGAAGGGAACTCAAAACTTTGGAATCAAGTATACACAGGTGGGAGACTTCATCTTGATTAGATACTTTGTGTTAAACACACATGGACAACAACATAATCTGAAAGATAAAACATGAGAATTCATTTTTATAAACAAGTGATATACATTTATAGTACATGGTTTGATTGTTGGGTTCCCCATCCCAAGGTTTCTTGAACTTCCTTTTGTCTATTTTGCTTCCACACTAACCCATTGAGGATTAGGTGTCCAACATTACCCCCCCTTAATCCGAAGGGTTATGTATGAGTCCAAGAAGAGAGTTGTAATACAAAATGTGCAATAATGCATGGCAACACTAGGCTAAATGTGCTCTTTGAAATGTTGGTATAATGGGTGGTGGTTTAAGGATGACCACCAACACTGGAACACTTAGTGTAGTTCCCAGAACTCTTCCAAGTCTGGTATGAAGCTCAAGTCTTCTGCTAGAGGAAGTGCTCCTGATGTTTTGAAGAGGGAAACCTTCAACCATGAAAGGGAGGTCTCACCCCGTATAAAAGGAGAACTTCAACCTAAAAGGGAAGTCTCAACCTATGATGGTTTAAAGATGACTAACAACTATGGAATGCTTAATGCAATTCCTGGAACTCTTCCAAAACTGGCAAGGAGCTGAAGTCTTCTATTAGAGGAAGTGCCCCCCATTCTATTCTTGGAATTCTTCAGAAACTGACAAGAAGTGGAAGTCTTCTGCTAGAGGAAGTGTCCCATATTACTAACTAAAGGTATGCTCAGGGGCATCTTTGTTTCTGGCTACAAATCTGAAACTGGTGTGGCAAGTTGTGGCTCAGGCTTGCTTGATGTGGCTTTGAAGCTTGTAGATGATGATCATTTCCCCCCTGTCAGATACAAGGTGAGATGATGGAGAAAAATCACCTGCAAGACTGTTCAATACTTTGGAACATGTTCTGACATGTGATTGGAATATCTTCTTGGCTGTTGATGCCCATTGCTAAGAAGCGATCCATCCAAGATGAATCTTTGTTTTTGCAAGACATTTGTTTTTGAAGCATCTATTTGAAGAATGGGTGGTTTTATGACAGTGCTTACATGGATGAAGATCAAAACAGTGATCTTTCAGATGGCCAACTCGGTGACAGTGTTGGCATTTCACAATTTGTTGTTGTTGCTGTGGTTGTGGAAGAGAACCATAATTTAAAACAGCTGAAGGTGAACTGTCATGAAGAACAGGTGAAGATGAATCATCCTCAAGAAATCCAGTAGTTTGAAATTGAATTGGATTTGAGTAGTCTGGAATATGAAAGGACAAGTCCTTGTCATATCCAAGACCAGTTACCAGTTCTGTGCTTGTTGTGGACAAGCTATTCCCAAGGTCTGATGATGGGCTTGGGAAGAGCAGATTGAGTTTCTGCTTCTGCGTGTAGAATTGCTACTTTATTGGGCACTATATCATAATGAACTTGCTTCTTATGGGAGTCTGTTTAATGTTCTAAACAGAAGCAGGTTTAGAATGATGACTCCTCTGTTTTAATTCCTTTTGTTGATGCTGAGATTCAAGCTCCAAAATTTCTATCTTCTCTTGTGCATTTTGCAGACAAATTCTAATGTCAGCCAGAGAGGATTTGTTGATTTTCACTGTGTCATTAGTAGTAGACTGTATCATAATTTTCAAAAACTCTAATACTTCATAAGATTTCCCCATTTGCTCCAGTTCAAGAGTGCCAAGAACAATTCAGAATAATGACAACAATTTTAAGCACTTGAATTCTCTAGAAAGAAATATGTAGACACTTGCAGCACGGTCGATATAAAACAATCTTGTCCCCTTTGAAATAATTCCCTTCCTCAATTTAATGGCTTCATATTTAGAGTATTTGAAGGAAACTGAAAGCACTTCAAGTTAGCACACACTGGAATTTATACGTGTTTTTCCTTTACTGTATTGTGATGCCGAAGATAAAAAGCAAAACACTCATAAATCTGAATTATTGTTGCAAGCAAATAGCAAACAATCTGGCGCATATAACACTGATATCACCCCAAAAATTAAAGCAACCTTCTCATTAGAATCTGTTGAGAAAAACAAATTTGTTTGTTGCACATAAATTTATGCCCAAACTACACAACAGGAACAAGTAAATTAAACAAGCAGCAACTTTAAATTGAATTGGAGCAACTTCGTTAATATGCCAACAGCTCACTGTCCCAACTTCCCTCAAATAGGTAGCAACTTCAATGTGCCTTCCACCATCGACCAAAGTTAAGAACAAGTTTTGAATTGAGTCAAAGGTGTATATCAACATCTTAGTGTGTGGAGGCGAAGCATGTTCCTGTTTTGCGGATGAGGACCAACCTCGCTGTCATTACCTTTTTTTTTGCATGTAACATCTTTGCACCGATATTGGCTTATAACATCTTTATGGAAGCCATCTTTATATTGAATGATTGCCATGTACATGTCAGTCACATTGAGGCATTACAAACTTCATAGATTGAACGCCATCTATTTTCATTAAGAGGTAAGAATGAAGCAGTTTGTTTAAAGCACATGCATATCTATGTATCCTTATTAAAGCAGATGCAACCTGAGCATCTATTGGCAACTTCAGTTAAGCTCTGTGCAGAAGTACTTGCTTCTGCAACTGATGGTTTGCTTGATCTTGATGATTTCGCTTCACAATATGTATTGAAGGATGCACTGCAAATACTAGCATGCAAGGAGATACGCATTCAAGGTAATCGAACAACTGCAGGATTAGCTGAGAATATGGAGCTGGAAGAAGACAGTGGAGAAACAGCTGTTGCAGCATCAATAGGGCGAGTTGTAACTCAGATTGCAAAGAAAAATTTGGTCCAAAATGCTATCCCAATCTTCATAGAACTCAAAAGGTTGCTTGAGAGCAAGAACAGTCATTTGACAAACAGCTTTAGAAGGAACTTCTGTATGATATTCAGAAATGCGAAGCTATGAAAGCCAAATCGAAAGTGGCATGGCATTCCACTCACATTCAACCCACATACATATGATTGGAATGACCACCATAAGGAAAATATAATGCATAGAGAATGCTTTCAACGCAGAGGGACTGACATTCACAGTGTTCAATACATTAAATGCACGACCAATAAAATGCAGTCAACTTGTAAATAACTTACCACTTTAACGCATTTCTCAACATTCCTTCAAAAATTCTACTTCAACGCATTTCTTAACATTCCTCCACAAAGTTGGCTTCAACGTATTTCCCAACAATATTCCACAACTTTCATGCATTTCGCAGTAATCTTGAATTCCAAACTTCAATGGTTGACTTGACGTATTTTGACAAAGGAAAGAAATAGATCCCAAGGACCTAGAGAATGTTCAAATTTAGGAATGCACATTTTTTTTAATGGAATTCACAATGCATTTATGGCCTTCAAAATAATTCAACGCACCATACCAAAACTTACATATTTAAATAGTTCAAACTCACCATACAAAGTCTTCAATGCAACACTAGCAAAGCATCGTTTACGGTCTTTAAAACACATTCAACAAAAAAAATGCATACAGCATGCAACTCTTCGCAGAGGATCAACGCACACCAGCGTATAATCGATCTTCAAAATATATGTGCCATCACCATCTCACACATACAACCAATGCCAAAGGATCAATTGCACAACATTCCAAATGCATGATATAGAGTTGATTCAACTTACAACCCATGGTGTCCACTGTACATACAATAGCAACGAACAATTTCATCTCACTATTTCAACACAAAAGGTCGACCATCATTCAAAAATTGATGCATGGGAGAAGGTTCATCACATAGGGATCAGTATGAGCCAACGCATGCAGAACTCAATGCTCCAAATTTGGCAGAGGGATAGAGGATAATGACAACATATGGTAGAGGTGAGCAACGCAACATATAAATTTGATGTAATATCACTAATTAATGCTTCAACCGACACACACATAATTTGATGCATTTCAATGCTCCAGCCACAACAATGGCGTCAAGCACAGTCACAATGAACAACCCATTATTCAATGAACAACCACCATTATCATTAACATGGAATTTAATTATTCAAACTGACACACACGTCGGGGGTAGTGTAATACCAGACTTCTATTGTCAAATCTCATGCTACACCGAAATGCTGGCAACACTATAGGAACGTTGGCAATGGAACGTTGACGACACTGTAGGAGCAGGTATTTGATGGGAATACCAAGAGTTTCCCATATTATCACGCAGAGCAGACCCAAATTATCACACAAAGAAGAATGAGAAGAATATGGCAGAGGGGAGTTATAATGACAGATAGAGGCCAAACATGGTGCTGGAGAAATGACAGGTTGCAGCTAAAATTTAGCTGAGAAAATATTCATGAAATGCAAAATTGATGGCAGAAATGATCTGCACATAAAGGTCATAAAACAAATGGCTCAAAGTAATTATGCAGGGCAAGAATACACATGCTCTGATACCATGTTAAACACACATGGGCAACAACATAATCTGAAAGATAAAACATGAGAATTCATTTTTATTAACAAGTGATATACATTTATAGTACATGGTTTGACCGTTGGGTGCCACATCCCAAGGTCTCTTGGACTTCCTTTTGTCTATTCCGCTTCCACACTAACCGATTGAGGATTAGGTGTCCAACACTTTGATTCAAACTTCGATGGAGACAAAGAAACTAGGGTATCTACTTCAGGTTATGCTATGAGTCTTGGATCAGGAGCTGTGTCCTGGAGATCACGCAAACAATCAGTTCCAGTATATTCCACAACAGAGGCAGAATATGTGGCAGCAGCTGAGGCAACAAAAGAAATTGTGTGGCTCAGGAAAATTCTTGAAGATTTTCAAGTAAAACAAGTACAATCGACTCCACTCATGATTGACAATACCTCTGCAATAAAGTTGGCCAAGAACCCAAAGTTCCATGATTGAACAAAGCACATCAATACTAAATATCATCTTATTCGACATCATGTTGAGGCCAAAACAATCCATCTCCTCCATTGTTCCACTAATGAGTAAATTGCAGACATCCTCACCAAAGCACTTGGAAGAGAAAAGCTTGAAAGATTCAGAATGATGCTTGGACTCACCAACATCACTTCAGATTAAGGGGGGGAACGTTCACACCTAATCAGAGGGAGGCGTACAAATGTAATTAATATAAATAAATAATAGAGAAGATAGAGAGTCATCGGGAGATGAACCAAACAATCACTCCCTCTTGTATATAATAATGAACAACCTGAATGAATAATATGAGTTTTGATTCGGTGAGTTATCTCTTGGTCTCACAAAACTCATTACTTTGGAATTAAATTTTATTTCACCTTGAACCCTACTTTATTGAACATTATACTCGAGTGTTTAATTTAGTGAAACCCTTGGAGGGTACTTAGCTTGAGAGTGCTTGGGTTATCTAGTTTTCGAGATCTGCTAGGGAAGCCTCCCTTGTGGGGATAATATGCAACCGCAAAACAGAAGAGGAATAATTACTAAGATGATAGTTGTGACTAATCCCATTATTGCCCTTAATCTATTGTGCTTAGTGAGGCTTTGCACTAAGGTGCTAGATTTTGCGATGTTAATTATTCTACAAACCTAGCACCCGAAAATCCATTAACTTATCATATTACAAATCTATTAAATGAACACACAACTAGTTTATTAACATTAAATTAGTGGAAGAAAAAATATAACCAATATCACAAAGAAAAATGACACAAATTTTGTCTAATCAAATCATTTCATCATTAAAATATTTAGAACCTACTCAGGCTCCCTTCCTTGGATAATGGCCCAACATAGGAAATACATGTGCAACAATTGGATTTGATCTAGTTGATCAAGCTCTCCTTGGCTAATCTAGATCTCCTTGCTACCTCCTTCCTCGAACCCAATACAGTAGAGTATTACACTCCTCATTGAGATGGCTCTTTCAATCTTGTGTTGTTGTATGATGTGTCTTCTCTTTCTCCTTAACCTTGCTTTTATAGCTTTTTGTTGAGCTAAATCTATAACCTTGATCTCCAAAGTTATTTACAACGGATATTAGATCTTGCCTCACTTGAGATCAAGGGTTGAGATTAAGACATAATTAGTAAAGTAAATATTTTACTTTTTCTAATATTTCTTTAGCTCAATAAGCCAACATAAAAATTATGTGATTTTCCTAAGTTAATCTTAGGTTAAGTTATAAATGCAACTTGCTCACACTAGAGCAAGTGTCTAAGGAGATCTTGGGTGAATTCTGCATGCCTAGACACTTAGGACTATGTAGAAGTATTTTCCTGAGCTACAAATATCAACATTCCCTCTTAGAGAGGGAGGTACTTCGACCCCCTAGAACTAACTTCGATCCTAGAACTGCATCTATTTCCATGGTTGCTCCCTCTAAAATAGAAGTCTTCCTTGCCACCTGCTCTAGAAACATCCTCGAAGTCCTACTCCACTTGGCCTAGTTCCTAGAATCCTCTTGCTCGTAAACATCCTATAAGGTCATCGCATACTAAAGGACCTTGACAAATTTGGAGAAATCTCTCAATTGCTACTCCCCTCCTAAAGTTAAAGGTTGAATTCCTTTAAATTTCTCAACCTTTGGAGCTTCCCCTTGTCCTTTGTCACTGCTCTACATCTCCTTATGGCAATTGTGTTATAAGTTCTTCTAGCACCCACAAAAACCTATTGGTTTATAGATCGGCAAATATTTTCTTCGTGAATCTATCACACAAAATCCACTGCCAATACCCCCACTAATATAGCCCCCCTCTCTCCCTTTAAGGGATAATCTTTACCAATGCTACTGGAAAACCTTGTTGGTACTATCCCTCATACCATTCTTTGTCAACCACTACTAGTTCATGCTTGTCGCCACAAATCCCCCGCTCAATGACTCTGCACCCATGCACCCATGCATTGTTACACCGTCCTCCAACACTACCACGACTCTCTAATTGATTGCAGTTATCCTTCCCCGCAATGTCCTGTCACAACTACTTGTCACCAGACCTCCTGTTGTGGCCTATCTTCAAATTGGGTTTTCTTGCAACAACTAACTTTCACTTCCCTAACCTTATACCACTTCGTAACGATCACACTTGTCTGCCTGCAATGTTATTGCCTTCATATCCCTGTTAGTTCTCTCTTAAGCACATTGTTCCAACATATGTTGCCTTATTCACCTGTGCCTGTTTGTGGCCTCACATGCATCCTCTTACATCCTCGATCGATGCCCTACCTGACTACTATTTCACATTGTTAGATCTGCCCTTTGCCAACCTTCGTTACTAATGTGTCAGAGACCTTTGGTGATTGGCCTTACCTTGAAAGTTGCCTTTTGATTGGTTATTTGTGATTTCTCGCTCACGATCTCCGTAGTAGCCTCAGTGTACACATGTTATCAAATATATCTCGTGCATTGTTGGGAATCACGATTGTCATTAGACCAAAACCCGCAGGTGTTAGTAAGCAATCGCATCGCCAGAGATAAGGATCCACAAGAGGCGGTTAGTCCATGTCGTGAAACACACAGGGAGCATTGGTTTATCCAATGTCCAACAATCTCCCCTCCAACACAAGCTAGGTGTGTATCGAACTCATGACCTACGCTCTGACACCACTTGTTGGGAATCACGATTGTCGTTAGACCAAAACCAGCAAGTGTTAGTTGATGATCACATCACTAGAGGTAATTAGTCCATGTCGACGACCAACCTATTATGACTCGCTTTTCATCTTCTTGGCTAGTCAGTTGTGGCCTAGACTGACAGTTGGTGGTCACCATAGTTGCCGACCTATTTTCTTTTGCATGCCATGATTAGTTGTAGTAGGATATTGCCCCCAATGTTATCAGAGCCAAACTCGAACCGAAAAACCTTGTGGATAGGGAATTGGTCGGAACTGGTAAAAAACCGGGAAAAAAAAGTTAGCCTACCAAAAAAACAAAATATTCATATTTTAAAGAAAAACATATATATTCATGTGCATCCATATAAATCCAAACCATTTATACACAACTATGCAAAAGTTCTAATTTACATAGGATGTAAGGGTGTACAACCAAAATAGCATGGAGTGCAATCCATCTCTAAACTGAAAATACATCAACAAATAGGCTCTAGATGGCCTTTAGCATCCAACAAAAATCATGCTACAACAATGCCTACATATCATCAACATCATTGCCTATATTGGGGTCTACGTCATCAATATAACCATTTAGGCATTAAAATAAGATAGAAAAAACGTAGAATATCATGTCAACATTTTGTTTGAGTGATGGGTACATTTTTTTGTAGAGTCGTGATATAGGAGTTTGACAACCAATGCCACTAACATCAAAGTACATAGATGGTTTGGTGCTTTTTATTAAATACTAGTTCCATACCCTCGTACATGAAAAAATCCAATGGAAACGTTGCAATCCCCCCAATCCTAAAATCTTGAAAAACGGTTAAGTCTGTTGAATTTGGAGTGAAATCTAAAATTCTACTCCCTCCATATGAATTCCAATGAGGTTGGAACTAGTCTTAAACATCCTTAGCTATTTCATGGTAATGTTAAAAAATTTAAGTAAAAGGATGAAAATGAAAGATAAAGGAAAATGTCACTTTTACTTTAAGAATTAACATTACCATGGATTACATAGCAATACTGGGGCCATAGGCTTGATTATTACGCTGAGGGAAATAGGCTTGAATATTAGGGTAGCCTAAGGGAGAATTAGAAGTGGGCCAACAAATTGAAAAAATAAAAAATAAAAAATAAAAAAGACAATTTAACTGAAAAAATAAAAACATAAAAAATACATTTTCTTTTATGTTAGCTAGCGTAGGTGCACACTGCACGAAACCGGTCCTGAACTGGCTGGTTTGATGAAATAGGTCGGTTTGGTACCAAACTGCATGAAACCAGTCCTGAACCAGCTGGCTTGGTGAAATAGGTTGGCTCGGTACCAAACTCCACGAAACCGGTCCTGAACCAACTGGTTTGTTGAAATAGGTCGGTTTGGTACCAAACTACACAAAACTGGTCTTGAACTGGCTGGTTCAATGAAATAGGTCAGTTCGGTACCAAACTGCACGAAACCGGTCCTGAACCGGCTGGTTCGGTGAAATAGGTTACCAACCTATTTCACCGAACCAACCGGTTCAAGACCGGTTTCATGTAGTTTGCACCTATGCTGGCCCACTTCTAAGTCTCCCCTAGGCTAGCCTAATATTCACCAACTAGTTCCACTGGTTCCAGTCCGGTTTTGATAACATTGATTGCCCCCTCCTCCCCCAAACTCCCCCTACACCATTTTTTTCGACAAAAAAATCTTTTTTGAATTTAGGCCCTTGTGTTACTTTTTTTTTTGCTTGTAACACTATATGAATTCTTTACAACCTTTAAAAAAAATCGCTACGTACAATCACAACTGAACCTGGCCTCAACGGTCCTATACAAATCTAGCACCCTGACATCAGTTCTTAGAGTTTATAGCTCTGATAACATGTTATTTTTCTACAAACCTAGATTGCGAAAATCCATTGACACCTAGCCGATTACATATCCACTGAATGAATGCACAACTAGGTTATTAACATTAAATTAGCGGAAGAGGAAATATAACCAATCTCACAAAGAAAAATGGCACTAATTTTGCCTAATCAAATCAGTTCATCATTAAAATATTCAAATCCTACTTCGGCTCCTATCCTAGGATCATGGCCCAATTGAAGAAATACATGTTCAACAATTGGATATGATCCAGCTAGTCAAGCTTTCCTTCGTTGATCTAGATCTCCTTGTTGGCCCCTTCCTCAGACATAACACACCAGGGTATTATACTCCTCACTAAGATGTCCCTCTCAATCTTATGTTGTTGTATGATGTGTCTTCTCCTTCCCCTTAGCCTTTCCTTTATAGCTTTTTGTTAAGCTAATTTCCTAGCCCTAATCTTCGAAGTGATTGATGGTCGAAATTAGATCTCACCTCACTTGAGATTAAGGGTTGAGAAATAAACATAATAAATAAAGTATGTTGGAATTGATATCAACAGGGTCTTAGACTTGTTCATGATATGCTTATGTCTACCTCATGAGTGATGAGTGTTTGGTTGTTACAGTGTTCAGTTTGATGGTCTTGTTGAGTGGCATTGATGTCATCTTGTTATGACATGACTAGTGGAGAATATTTGGAGGCTAAGTTGAGATTGGATTGAGGATGACACATTGTGTTGATTGGAGATGTTGCTATTGCAAGTTGTTGGCGTGTTGCTCTAGGTGTTGCATATGTCTTTATATATCTTGGAGACAATGGATATGTTGCTACATGTGTTGAGTTGTGGTTGCTTGTGTTGGAGATGCCTCTATTAGTATTGCAGGCAGTCGTATGACATGTTGTTGCTGTTGTAGGACCTTGAAGATGTTGCTACAAAAGATGGAGATGCTACTACAGGTATTAGGTATGTTTAAAGAGGTTATGGTTGTTGCTTGACAACTGAACCTAGCCTCAACGATCCTGTACGAACCTAGCACCTTGAGATCAATTCTCAGAGTTTACAACTCTGATAACATGTTAATTTTTCTACAAACCTAGCATGTGATAATCCATTGACACGTAACAGATTACATATCCACTGAATGAATGCACAAGTAGGTTATTAACATTAAATTAGCGGAAACTGAAATATAACCAATCTCACAAAGAAAAATGGCAAAGAATTTGCCTAATCAAATCAGATCATCATTAAACTATTCAAAACCTGCTTGGGCTCTTGTCGTGGGATAATGGCCCAATTGAGAAAACACATGTTCAACAATTGGATATGATCCAACTAGTCAAGCTCTCCTTCGTTGATTTGAACCTCCTTGCTGGCCCTTTCCTCAGACACAACACACTAGAGTGTTGCACTCCTCACTAATATGTCCCTCTCAATCTTGTGGTGTTGTATGCGTGTCTGCTCCTTACCCTTAGCCTTGCTTTTATAACTTTTTGCTGAGCTAAGTTCCTAGCCCTAATATCCAAAGTGATTGATGGTCGAGATTAGATCTCACCTCACTTGAGATCAAGGGTTGATAAATAAACATAATTACTAAAGTATGTTGGCATTGATGTCAACAATGTCTTAGTGTTGTTCATCATATTCCTATGTCTACCTCATAATGTGTGATTAGTGTTTAATTGTTGTAGTGTTTATCTTTATGGTCTTGTTGGTTGGCATTGATGTCAAGTTGTTATGACATGACAAGTGGAGGAGATTTGGACGTTGAGTTGAGATGGATTCCACATGTGATGATTGGATTAAGGACTTTTGATTTGGACTTTTGATTTGATTAAGGACTGGGATGCAAAACTGGGTGAAAAGGTTCTAAATGACATGGATCAAGCCAAATCTAATTTTAGTTGTTGATTAGAGATTTAATATCGGCCATTGAAGACTCAACAGAAAAAGTATAAGAGGAAGCTTGAGGGTCAGGACTTTTGATTAAGGACTTTGGATCCCCCCTTAGCAAAGTCGTTATGTAAAATACTTTCATTCCTCCAAAGAGCTTTTGCATAGTTGTTTCATTCTACATTATGAGAATTTCACGTGTTTTATCAGGCTAGAATATTCAACTGTTACAATGGCATTTTCGACCTGAAGATATTAGTCTCGAACCTATGCTTTACAAGGTATTAGTTCCTGACTAGTACGGTTTTAAGTTAATACCAGATAACTATCACTTCAACGTGTGTTTCTCACTCACATGGCAGCTTTGCCAACAAGTCCATTGTACATGTGACAGCAGTCACAGAGTGCTAGAATGCATCATGCAGCATAGAATTTTATATCTGCACTTTTACTGCAAAACACTTTCATTATTTTGATTTTCAGATGCTTTTTCTTTACTACATTGCGCCTGTCTCTCATACAAACGATAAAGTATAGTTGATTTTGTCATCTGTGGTTCTCGTTCCAGTAAAGCAACTACATCTTTCACAGATATATTACGGATGGGCTTAATCTGAGATGATGGCCCTAAATTTCTCCCCATATTTCGTACTGGTCCTGCACAACCGAAGACAATTTACCCATCATTATTTCTTCATGTTTGTTATCAAATCCAGAGACATCCATCTACTCTGAACACAACTTTCTTTTATAAAAGGCGCATTGCCACCCAGATGTTACATTAAGATTAAAGGATGTACCAGTTGTGGCAGCATTTGAACCCTTGTTATCACCTTCTTGATGATCAGATGCATTCGCAGTCTTCAACCCACCAACGGTGTTTTTCTGTACCTCTATATTATCACGAGGGTTAGATGCTCCATCAGTTGCACCTACTCAAATGACCAATTTAGGATTTACAGTGTTAAATATTTATGCATCGAGTTGACCTTATAATAAACGCAATATAATCAATCCTCCTATTGTTGAAAAAGAATTAACAGTTGAGACCTTCGCGTTTCTGTCGAGCTTTCTCAGCCATTAATTGCCACTTTGATAACATGTCGTCTCCTCCAACAGCAGCTCGTGCAGCAACATTTGCTGCATTTGCTCTCATTTTATCTTCTTCTTCTTTGCTTGCCTGAAAAAGCTCAAAAGTTGATGCAAGTGAACACCGTTAATTATTAATTTGTGAAAGAACTCAAAAAGCAACATAAGTTCTTCCAAACAATATCAAATACTCAATGATGATTCTTACCCTCTGTGCTTTGCGATGATTTTCATCCTTTTCTCCTTCAACACCAACATTATTCTCCACCTGATGAATAATATTAACCTCAAATATAAATTATTTGAAAGAGCACGTTAAATCTAATTAAAAGTTGACTCCACCTAAAAAATTTAGTAGTGAAGTATTTTACATAATTCAAGTACTTCCATTTCTTTTCTGAACTAGGCAGAGCCTAGGCTGGGGCAATCCCCAATGTTGGATGGAAGAAAGTTCTGTCTGCCAGTGGGATGCTATCACCAGGATTGTGCGAAGCTCGGATGAGCTTGGGCTCTCCTTGGGGATTGTTTGATTCCCCAAAGGTGGCTCCCATCCTCAACCCCTTCCCATGAGATTTGAACCTATTGACCTGGTGGGAACTAAACCCCACACAAACCAATCAGTCTACCTCATGGGTTATTTTACATAATTCAAGTATATTAGGCAAATATTTTGAGTTTATATATTAAAATGGAAAACATGCACACTGAACCATATCGAATTTGGCAGACATACAATAACAAGTGTCTTATATGCTATAGAAGATTGCCTGACGCTTCAAAAGAAATGCTGACAGGCAAATTTGGTTTCAATTTTATTTTGTAAAGCATCTGGCAATAAATAGGCTGCAAAGTTTCGCCAATTAATTCAGATATAATAACTGTAAAAATTGTTTCTCCAAATTTATAGTTCAACTACATAACTTCAAAGGCAATTCTTATCATTACCTTCTTCTACACAATAGCATAGTGCAAATTGGAAACAAGACCGTTCTTTATAAATCTTGCCTTCTTACATTGATAACTTCAGGACTTAAACAGACAGGCAGAAGAAATCTAAGACAAATATTGATTGGCACAGCAGATCATTGCAATTTGCAACATATCCACAAGTTTTGGAGAAGCTCAGGTTGACCTGCTCTGATATTGAAAGAATCATTAGATATAACCAATAGCTATCTTCTTCTCTTGCTGACATATCATGGATTCCATCAGTGAGAATATATACACTCTACATTTTGACATGTACAACATGTGCCACAAAGAACACCTACACCCACTAAGGACATAATATAGAAAGTTGAACCACTAAAGATAGCTACTTCTGAAAGTCACTTTGGCAGTGCCAAATAGATAGTACCCATTTTCATATTCCTGGCATGTGAAAGAGGTATCTAAGCTAGAGCTACTTCATCACAACCTTTACAAGAATTCTACCAAGTAAATTAAACTATGACCAAGCTGAAGAGTTGATGATGATGTCCTCTTTGACCAATGGATGCATTCAAAACTACTTTATACTTTTTTTTATGCTTGTTCAAAGATGTCTTAATCTCCACCATATGGAACAAGAAATCTTGGCGAGGAAATCCTCTTTTAACTGTGGTCTGAAAGAGACTCCAGCTAGCTTATTGGCTAGATCAGGAGTGAAATTTGCATTTTCTCCTGCTACAGAATGAATCCAGATCATGTGTTGCAGATAGAAATTGTATACATTGCAGTATGTAGACTACCACTAAGACTTCAGTCACTATCTGATATCAAGTTTCCCATCTTACAGTGAAATGACTTCTGTGAAACATGTCATCAAGATACTTTTATGGACAGAATACAATGCCACCGAAGATTCATGTTCAAAAGGTTAAGTCACAAGTGCCTGCCCAACGCAAACCCGAATGAACTGGAGCATCCATATAGTAGTGAATAAAAGATTCAAAACACAATTTTTTGGTGCATAAGTTTCCAGGAAGAAATGATCTTCACTATGTGAGGACTCGTTATTCAATAGGTCTTCCATTCATCCTGTTAAGGTGACACAGAAGACCTTTTGATATTGTTTCATGATACTTGCATGGGCGATCAGAACTAATAGTTGAATAAACACTGAAGAGCAATGACATATCTGTATTTTATTTTATATCACTTTTGGTTTCAAGGGAAGAGGTGAGGATATTAAACACTGTCCTAATTCAGTTCCTTGCACATTTGACTTGGAACAAAACCATTTCCTTTGATAAACAAACATTATTGTAAAAAACTGAGTCTGAAGACGGAGATGCTGCCATGTTTGTGGAAACAAAATATGTTTATACAAATATGGGGTTAAACGTTTCAGTCAGCACCAGCATTTTCTGTAGAGATGTACATACTCATGAGTTTGGAACTGAGATGGATATTGTAATATACCTAGGGTATATTGTTGAGTATGTTGGACGTTGTTGTCATTGATGTCAAGTTCGTGGGGGGGTGGAGGGATTGTTAAGTATTCGTTGTCATTAATGTCATTGTTGTATGCCTGAAGTTGTCTTTGATTCCAGAGTGTTGGAAGTGTTGGAAGTCTAGCTCGTTTGCTGAGTATAGGATGTGGAGCCTGGCTAGTCAATCTTTGAAGGCATTTGCCTACAGGTACCTTGTTCAAAAGTGCATAAAAAGTGCCTGACTTAATAGCCTTCTCAGAGGTCTTTCCAATGGTATATGGCACTTACTCTAACTCTCAGGGAATTAAAAAAAACCCGAGTTTGAACTGATAGATAGTTCCAAATGGTCATGGTTCTGCCTTATCCGGCCATCCAAGGGTTGAGCTGCACAGATGTTGTTTGAGCAGATTGGATGGGCAAATGCCAGATCAATCCGAGTCTACGTATACGGGCATCTGGGGTGTGGGAGTAACAGCAAATGAAGATGGATGATTTCCTAGCGCCAAACCAAAGGTGGACCCCAGTATGACGTGGCAGCACACATGGCACCAGATGGCAGAGACAGGTGGCAGGTTGATGACATTGCACCCTAAGATGAGGACACATGGCAGGTGGATTTGGCATTTTTGGGTGGCCAAGTGGCCCTGTTCGAGCTACATGTGGTAGTGACGTGGCATGACAAGTAGCAAAGAAATGACGTGGCAATGATGTGGTAAAGAGGGCATGGTAGATGATGTGGCAAGGCCTTGGGATTTGCAACAAGAGGTTGTTTTGCAAGGCTTCGCCATGTTAAATTATTTCATCATTTTTGTATTTTCGGAGTCCAAAGGAAAAAAGGGCCATCCCGTCATCCAAGGGTTGGTCCCTATACATTGGATGATCACTCAACAACAATCTCGATACCGGATCCAAGACTTAGAATGAGTTTAAAACATGTCATCCGCCATCTGGTCAATTGATGGTGTGAAGGGAAGAAGGGTCCAGATGTCGGATCACCTGGATCCTATACTCAATGTGGAGGTGTTAAATGCATATCCACAAGGCATTAGATGGTGCCTCTTTGTTGTGAAGGAGAATGGGGACTAGATCCCAAATCCCCGAATTTATTTGATGGCATGGACATCTGGGACTAGACCAACATCCAGGTATCCGCCATGTTAAAAACATGTCACACTTGTTGAAATGTAACGAGTGTCGTCTTCATAATTATGATGTCATGACTTGATGTAATCATTGTACTTCTCAAAAGAAACTATTTATTTTTTGTAAAAGAAAAATTATTTATACATGGGTTTCTTGCCCATGGCTTTGATCCTAGGTTGTGCACCCATTGAGTGCTCTAGGGATTAAAAATCAAAGTCATAATGTAAAACCCCTAGAAGGGCTCTTGTATCAATGTAAAGAAAAATATTTTATGTCATGGAAATGTCTAGAGACTGCCCAAGAGATCAGGTCAGCTAGCCCTAAGGTTTGGCTTAGAAGAGGCTTGAGGACCCACTCAAACGACTATATGTTGGAGAGGAATTTGTCCTCCAAAGACATACTTGCGCATTCGACATTTTCAAGGATATTTGAGGCAGAATAGAAGTGCGAAAAGGAGTAAGAAGGACAGCGAATCTGGAAGATTGTTTTGGTCTTGGATTTTGGATTATCTCTCTTATTGGCAGCGGAATTATGAAGTAAGGAACAAATTTTGTTTGGGTGGCTAGCCTGGTCTCTTGGTGGATGGTCTAGCGTCTTGGTCTTGGAAGTCTTCTTTGAAAATTCTATAAGGAGTTCTCTGGGTTTTCCCCCTTTGGAGGGGTTTTTCCCTGGCTTGGAATCTATTACTTGTGTCTCTTTGTTTGCATTGTGATCTTCTTGTTGTCATTTATTTTGATGATGAAAAGAAATAATAATGATGATGATGAAGTGATAATATATCTCAAGTAAATGACAATGTTAAGGAGAAATCATGTGATAAACTAACCCTAATGGATGCCCTAGATTTCTCAACAACACCCACAAATGCCTAGATAAACGGATCGTCAAGAAAATTCATTATAACAGAGAAAGGGTGAATTGATAGGTCGAGGGCTAAGCACCTACTAGGCTTAAGCCCTTGGTCATCGCTCTCGATCATATGCTTTAGGGAGCCTAAAACTTAAGGGCTAAGATTGAAATTTGGTGGCGTTTCGAGAGTGATAGCCTGGGCAATAAATTTAATAAACGAAGGTGAAAATTTGGCGTTTCAAGGTACACCAAAAATGAAAAACACCCAAAATATTAGACAGTTGCAGAAATCAAACGATGGGAATCAATCTCGTGTTCTCATGGTTTAGAAGATGAAAGGATGTTGAATATCAACAAAATTATGGAAATTCATGAATGGGTGTGAAGGTGCAGAAATTTATATAAGTTGAGTTTTTTTTGAATTTAGACTTTCGTGATCCATATTAATTTTAACAGTATCTTTTGGTAAAAATCACATAAGAGATATTCTCGTCGATGTGTTTCGAACCAGCGAGTGGTTCATGTTCAGGACAAGATGAGGAACTAGATCTAGGTGTTGCAATTAATAGATGTAGAGAGCTGCTAACTAGCCGTTAGGGAGTAACAACTAGTTTGACTAAAGGTAGAAACTAGAAACTAGGTTTTAAAAAAGAAGGGTAAGGGAATTTATTGAATTAAACTCTTATTAAAAAAATTTATCAAATAATATTAATTGGGATTTTAATAAAATAATATTATAAACCAAGCAGCTAAAAAAATAAAATAAAATAAATAAATAAATTTTTAATCCCCTTATAACCTATTATTATTATATATTATATATATATAATATCTTCATAACTATTAATATTAATGGGTTTAGGCCTAAACAATTAACTAATAACTAAATTTAGAATATTATAAATTAAATAATTAGGAGGATTAAATAAATATTATTTTAAAAATAATTAGTAATAATATTAAATAAAAAATAAATAAATAAAGATTGAGTTCCTAATTGGGCAAAAGATTGATGAAAAGAGAGAGAGAGACAGTGGGCACAAAAGGACTGGGCAGAGATTGAAACTCTGAATGTCATAAATATGAAGTAGATAAGAGACAATGTGCAAAGAAGAGCTGAGCAGGCGCTGAAAGTGGAGATTGGGTGATATCTGAAGTTGTTGTGTACAATAAAAGTGCAAAGAATCAAAGACAACGAGGGTGCTGCAAATAAAATATCAGAGAAGCTGGGAAGAATTAATACTAAAATTGTCTATCAAAAGATTGGAGTCTCCTTCAGGTAGGTGCCTATGAATATCAGCAAGCTGGTGCCCGCAAACAGT
Organism: Pinus taeda; assembly: GCA_000404065.3. Taxonomy (NCBI): domain Eukaryota; kingdom Viridiplantae; phylum Streptophyta; class Pinopsida; order Pinales; family Pinaceae; genus Pinus; species Pinus taeda. The sequence continues at coordinate 307,597 of APFE031364316.1, forward strand.
GGTAGTTGGTACTTCCAGCAAGTGGGTGCTTGCAAAGAAAAGGGGATCAGAGCCTCTTGTAGGTTGGTACCTGTTACCTGCTCATATGTACATGGTAGGGAACAAAGACTCCGTTGCCCAATGGAAGAGGCACCTATCAAATTTTTTGAAAATCAAAAGTCCAGCAGGGCATTTCTGCCCTTTCTTCTCTCTCTTCTACTTTTTTCTCTCAATTTTTGTACTCCCATGGGAGGATTGTAATAAATGAACGCTAGCAAGATGAACTTATGTAACGGAATTGGACAAATTGGGACCTGTTTACTAAGTGAGTCCAATCTAGAGTGTTTTTTTTTCACTTGACCAATTATTTTCGCTTTTTAGCGATAAATACTGAGTCAAGCTTTTTCACTCATATACCTCCAAAGTTGGAGTGCGACTTAATAACTCAACCTTGAGCATGTCCTGATGTCTAGAGTCAATGTATATTACCATGCTAGTTCATATCCAGAGTCTTGCGGAATTTCAGTAAGTCTTTCTAGAATTTTTTAAATAATTAAAATTTCTCGCAAGAAAGGATTTTTAATTAATTTTCTATGTAATAATGTAAATAAGTGGTATTAAGAAATGTTGGTGGCATATGGTTGCTCAAAATTCATGCTCAGAGCACCAACATTATCCCAGTACTCACTTTGGGGGTCCAAAAATGATTATTTCCCCATGAAAACCCACCTTTACTCATAAAAGTGGAGAAAAGGGCCAGAAAATTGCTAAAAAATTAAAAGTAGGAACACATTAAAATCATTTTCCAAGTCAAGGAGACGAGTCAAGTGATGTGGCATTGAAGTCGAAGTCAAAGAAGAGTTGTTTCCTGATTTGGTTGCAAAATAGGCAGGCTCAGTTCATGGCCAAATCAAGGGGACGATTTCCACAATTATAGGAGGTCAAATTGCCACATAGGTAGGTCAACTTTCCACCTAAAATGGCCACAGATTTGTTGTTGATTTGTAGCTAATCTGATTGAGGGTATATGGAAGTTAAATGAGGAGTTAATTTCTCCTTGAAGTCTGTTCCTCCCACACGTCTCCACCGAATGATACACTGCTCACTGACAGCCACACACAGCACGGAAATAGCATGAGATTTTGGTTGAAATTGCTAAGGGTTAAGTGGGGGAAATTTCCCTCTTATCTCCCCCTTTTCCTCCACACTTGGCAAGGAGCAGTATGCACCAGAAGTCAGGGAATATGCACCAACAGAGGACTGATACATTCAGCCAGACTTGAGGACATAGTGCTGCCATCTATAGGAAGTCATACAGAAAACTAACAGTTGGAGGATTTGTTGGGCCTTTTGGGGCCACTCCCAAAATTCTATATAAGTAACCCATTTTCTCTGATTCTAGCAATGATGGAAGCTTGAGAGCTTGGGTAAACTCTGTTGTAATTATGCTATATTGTTGATAATACAAAAGACTTTGGAGGTCAATGGTCCCTTGCTTTGTGCGGTTTTCCATGTGCTCAAGTTGAGATAACTTGTTGATTTTTATGCTATTTGTTCAAAGCTGGTAATCTAGGTCTTGATAGAGACATTGTTGTCCAAACTAGAGAGTAGCAATTGCTTGTTATTCTTAGGAAGTTTTGCATTCTAGATTTAACTATTACATGTGTTTCTAAGTTGAACAACATGTTTAGTTTATCATTGTGCAAACTTCACCTATTTTACTAATCTTGTGGCCAAGATCTTACGTGTGGTTTACGAGTACCTCAAGACTTGAAGTGGGGACGTTTCTTCGTTGAACTATCCACTTTCAAGCATCCTAGGAGGCATTAGTCCCACTTGGACCAAAGACTCTCAAAGGCTTCAAAAAGGGCTTTCAAAGAACCCCTCTCTCTCTCACTTCTTTCTCATAAAACTCTATCATCATTCTTGGTTCCATTCTCAAGCACTATATTGAAATATCTAGCAAGCTAAAGGCTATTCTTTGTGGCTGTCTCAACAGTGATAAATCAGCCAAGAAAAGTTGATTAAAGTCAACTCTTCTTAGTTGCTCTAGAATATGAATTTCATTCATTTAATCTAGAATTTGCTTAGGAGTTTTGATCAAGATTTTGTGGTAACATTGTGGATGTCCAAAATTTGTTTTGCATCTTTCACCTTATATTTTTGCTGCTTTGTTTTGCAGGCCCATAGAGTGCAAGAAGAAAAATTTAAAAGGGTTTCAAGAGCCACCAAGACTTACCTTTTTTTCCTTCACCTACAACTTCAAACTTCTTGATCTTTCTCTTTGCTCTTCATTGAAAATCAAGAATTTAGGCCTCTATTTGGAGTGTTGTCCTAACCACAATCCATTTTGCTAAGAAAGACCAATTTACTTGGTCATTCCTTAGAAAAATATCAATAAAATCTAATCTTTTAAACTTAGAAATTTTTTCCGTGTATACGATAATGACCTTAAGTAGTTTTGATCATTTTTTAGCATTTTCCAAACTAATTATCTTGCTAATCTCTTGCAGACTTGTCACAGTCCAAGAGGAGTGTTGGTGGAAGATTGAAGTGCCCAACGACCACCATTGAATAGTTTATTGTAAAACCACCACTTCTGCCTTCTAAAACCCCTTCAAAGGGTTTTCTTCATCCAAGGATATTCCACAAAAACCATTGTAATTTTGTAAAGAAGGTTCTCTTTTTGGGGTTAACCAAAAGTACCATTGTAACTCCTCAAAATTTCTCTTAACTTGCAACTATTTGGAGAAGAGCATTTGATCCCTTTGAGGGAACCTTCTTTTAAACTCTCTCCAAAACATTTGGATCTATTGTAAACTATATCTCCATCTCTCATTCTATAAGAGGGATCTAATAAAGAAGTCATTTTTCCTGGGAGTTATGGGATTTTTCCCCTAAGCATTCCTCCTTCCCCATTTGGGGAAGTGTCTCTTGTGGTGATTGAAAGACTTTCATTTCTTGCTTAAGTAGAGCAGAACAATCACACTAATTTGCATTTAGTCTTTCTTATGCACGCTATTTCCATTTTGTTATGCATTCATCTTCATTCCATTTGGGTAATCTAGTTTAAATCAATCTCTTATGATTTGCTATCTAGTTTAATCATTTTACTTTGCATTTCAAGCAATTCTCAAGATTAGATTTAATCTTTTTGTTGTATCTTTGTAGACAGTTCTAGGTTGGGGAACTATGCCAAAGCATCTAAGTAAGGGTTTAATTGAATTGGATGACCAATGTATTAAACCTTTAACACTTGTAAAATCTAAATATTTCCAAGAAGTTCAAAGAGTTGATTTTCATTCATAACAGAATAAATCTTTAAGTTGAGTTTTGAAAGTAGAAAATAAGAATATATATGATAATCAAACATCCATGTTGAATATTTAATTAATCAAATACAATAGATGTGTGCAGAAGAATTCTACAACTTAAAGGAAATTAAATACTAATAAATAAATTACAAGTGACAAAAAGTTTCGCGGAAAAGGCTTCACAAGCCTCAATGTATTGTATTTCTCTCATTCACAAGTAATGATAATCATACAATATAAATACATCAAGAATATGTCTCAAGATAATGCGTCTATCTTGGACACAATCACTTTGGTTGAGTGAATATCTCAATCACACACTAATCTAGGAGCCTAACTAGTTGGAGAGAATCTCTCAACCAACTAGACCTAAACAAACTCCCTAGTTTGTGAAACTAATTCATTCTAGAATAGATAGGTAGGGATAAATCCAAGTTTTACAATTTTAATTATTTTGAATATTTTGGACTTATTTTTGTTTTTATGTGAGAGTGAGGCTAACATTTCCCCCTGTTGTCGCACAGATTGTCGCGACAACGCTCAGATCGGGGGCTGTCACTCTGATCCCCGATCCCTCTGTTTAAGCCTCTCTCCCGCGGCTAAGGGGGGTAGACCCTATAGGAAAAGGATGACCAACTGTGAACCAGTTGGGCTGGGAGACACGAAATGAAACCAGCACTAAATTGATTGGTTTGATTTAATAGACCAGTGCCTTATGGGATTGACGTTTAAGGGATTATTTACTGTATGTTGCAAAGATGTAAACAGTTCACAGCAATCGTAACAATGCAAGATATCCAGTAAACCCACAATATTTTTAACGATGATCTGGCAATCAAAAAAAAATAAACTTCGAAAGATATAATCATGCACATTAACCAGATATTATATTCAAGCATGCCAGATAAACATTAATCCCAAAATTTTTAGCTTCAGCAAAATTAGAACGCGATAAAATTTCCAGGCTAAGACCTCCAAAAATTTCCACGATGAATTTTTTATGGCTTTTCAGATAAAAATTTGATTTTAAAGAAAAAATTTTAAACTAAAGGAAAATTTTAAAAGTCTAGACTAAGGTCCTAAAAAGATAAAAAAAAAAAATAAATTAATAATTATTTATTTTTTTTTTATTTTTTATTTTTTTAAATTTTAAATTTTTTAGTTTTTTTTTTTTTTTTAAATTTATATATATTTTTTATTTTTTATATATATATATATATTATATATATATGTTCAAAAAAAAAAAAAATCTATTTTAAATCAAAACTAAAACTAAATCAAATTAAATGAAAAGTCCTAAAACCCTAAACAATTTTTTCTTTTTTACTTTTAAATAAAATCAAACCTAAAAAAAAATAAAAATATTAGACTATATTAACATAACATGTATTGAATTATCGGATTGTCATACTCAATTTTTTGACCTAGGGAGCTCTGCAACTCTCTGCCCATGTCCAGACCTGCGCATCTGACCACAGACGTCGTACCCATCGAAGTCGTTAGCAACAGCAGCCGCGACAACGCCTGACTGCGCATTACATCATGCCCTCCCAACGGGGAGGGGCAGGTAACCAACCCTCCCCTCCTCCTAGCGATCCTTTCACAGATGACGACGCACCAGTAACAACCAAAGCCTCTCAGATTCTGAACACAGAGCCAGGACAAAGCTCTGAACAGCCAGTCGTTCCAGAACTGAACGCATGCAATGATGAAGAAATGCCAGAAAGTCCAAAGGCGTCATCACCACGGACAAAAACGGCTACCTGCATCCCCAAAGCACCGGAAAGAATCAGAGTGGAGCTTCCAAGCCACAGAATCAATGGCGAAATACAGTACATGAAGGACCACGCGCTCATTGGGAAATTTCTAGGCTTCTGGCCAACGGAAAAAGCCTTGCATGGCTGGGTGGACTCCAAGTGGAAGCCAAAAGGACATGTCTCCCTGCTTCTGGGTCCTGAAGGCTTCTTCACAGCAATATTTACCTACATAGAGGACAAAACAAGAGTATTTGAGGGCGGCCCCTATTTCTTCAACTCAACGGGTCTCTTCTTACGGGATTGGAAACCCCGATTCAACCCAGATACCGAAGACCTAAGCCATGTACCGGTCTGGATTCGAATGTATTCCTTGCCCACGGAGTATTGGAGAGAAGAAACTCTACAGGACATCGGCAACCGCATTGGAACCTTCATCAAGGTGGCAGAGGAAACCAAAAATCGAAGGTTCACCTCCTATGCAAGGATCTGTGTCCAGATGCAACTCAAGAAGACCCTCGCAGAAAAGGTAAGCCTCTATCATGATGATTATGAATGGGATCAACCTCTTGATTATGAACATATACCATTTCGCTGCCGCAAATGCCATGTACATGGACATCTGTTCAGGGAATGCCCTCTGAATGTCCAGATCCAATCCTCCACCAATGAGATCTCCAAAGACTCAGAGGGGTTTGTCAAAGTACCACACCGCCATAGACATGCTAAGAAACCAAATGTTGCCCCCTCATCGTCCAACAGGCAAAAAGATGTCCTCCCTAGCCATAAGAATCTGGACTCCTCAAACAGATACCAGATTCTCACCCCGCATGATCCCTCTGACCTTCTGCCTCAAAAAGACTCTCAAGCCTCTCAGACACTGCCTTCTGCAGAGCCTCTCCTTCAAACTTCTCCGCGCCCCTCTGCTTCGGATATAATCGGGGCTCCTCTTAAAGCTAAGTTAAAAATGCCAATGATAGCCACAGATTCACAGCCCTCCGATATGGATCTAGATGCTGCTCTAGCTCTCAGTTTGCATGAGGAAATCCTAGACGATCATTTGAGTACTCCCATCAGCATGGAAGAAGACATAGAGAATGTAAGCTTGGATGGGCTAGCCGCTAGACATTCACAAATTGGAAGATGCTTGTAAGCAAAAAGCATACACTACCATCCCCCCTGGGGAAATAGAAAGACTGGAAAGGGTACTGAACAAAGCTCAACACAAGAAATGCCTAGGAATACAAGCAGGCAGCCCATGGGATGGAAAAAAAATACTAAAAGAGATGAAGAAAAGAGGGCGCAAAACCGATCTGCAGAGAACAGTCATTTTAGGAGAACAACTAATGGAATCTGGAAGATTCCCGAAATTAACAAAGTTCTACAAGGCCCTCCCGCATAGTTCCTCATGAAGCTTATCTCTTGGAATATGAGAGGGCTCAACGGTTCCTCAAAGCACAGAATGCTTAAAAACATGATACAGACAGAAAAACCAGCAGTAGTCTTTCTCCGGGAAACTAAGAGCACCTCCACAGCACTGGAGCAGCTCCTCAATAAAGCTTGGAATGGAAGTCAATCTGTTTCTACAGACGCATTAGGCGCATCAGGAGGTTTAGCCATAGTCTGGAATCCGCAGATTCTGATATTGCAAGACTTCCATGCGACCCGCTGTTTCATCCAGGCCACGTTTCATCTCATTGGCACGGATATCCATGGGCATCTAACCAATACTTATTTTCCCCAGGATCAACTACTCAAATTAAAAGCCCTGGAATCGTTATCAAGCTTAAATTCATCCAGGCGCTTCCCCCTATGGATCAGTGGAGGCGACTTCAACATGCTCACTCACCTAGAAGAAAGAAAAGGAGGACGGATGAAGCTAGAAGAAGACAGCACCAGATTTAGGGAATTCATTAGTAGTAACCATCTTATTGATGTTAAAACCTCTAATGGTATTTATACTTGGACGAACAAGCGTAGAGGTGTTCACAACATCGCCTCACGTCTTGATCGATTTCTTCTCTCAGACAATGCCATACATCTGGGAGGGGACTTTCATGCCTCCATTCTGCCTCAAGGAGGATCAGATCACTGGCCCATTATGCTGCAATGGACCCGTCCTGGAAATCAAAGCAACAGACCTTTTCGCTATGAAGCCTTCTGGACCAGCCACCCAAACTTCAAGGAAGTGGTACAAACTGCTTGGAAAACCTTCACTCCTCCAGATGGCGCCAAAATGTACAAGTTCCAACAGAAACTAAGACATCTAAAGAAAGTGTTGAAAACCTGGAACAAGAACCATTTTGGCAACATTACGGAATCCAGGAAACAACTAGAGCAGGAATTCAGTATTCTTCAGCAAACTATCATCACAGCAGGCAGAACGGAGGAACTTGCCAATAAAGAACAAACCCTTTGGACAGCCTTAGAGGCAAGAAGATCGCAAGAAGAAATCCTCTGGCGCCAAAAGTCCAGAATAAAATGGCTCAAGGAAGGGGAAAAAAAGACCAAATTCTTCCATAGAACCACGATCCAGCGAAGAATGAGCAATAATATAGTCTTCCTCAATAACAATGAGGGGGAGAAACTAGAGAGGCATGAAGACATGGAAAAGGAGCTCAGAGATTACCTTCAGGACATGCTCACTGAGCAAACCAGCAGCAGAAAAGCTGCTATCCAAGAGGTCACAAGGCACATTCCAAAGCTCATCACAGCCGACCACAACAGAAACCTTCTTCAACCGGTCTCAATGCAAGAGGTGGAGGAGGCAATGGCGCAACTTAAAGATGGTAAGGCTCCTGGTCCAGATGGCTTTACCTCTAACTTTTTTCATGAATTTTGGGATCTTATCAGAAACGAAGTCTGGGATTTAGTAGAGGAATCTCGCTCAATGCACTGGCTCCTCCCCTCCTTGAACTCCACCTTTATTGCTCTTGTACCCAAAGGAGAGGAAGCCAACACGCCGGACGAATTCAGGCCCATCGCCCTCTGTAATGTCATCTACAAGCTCATCTCCAAAGTTATTGCCAATAGACTCAAACCCCTGCTACCTCTCCTCATTCTTCCCGAGCAAACAGGGTATGTAGAAGGTCGCCAAATTTTAGACGGCATCATCCTTTCAAATGAGATTATCCACTCCTTAAAGATTCTCAAGAAGCCGGGTATGATAATGAAGCTTGATCTATCAAAAGCTTTTGATAAGCTAAGCTGGGAATATATTCAGCACATGCTTCTTGCCTTTGGTTTCTGCCCCACCTAGACTCGCTGGATAATGAACCTCATATCTTCTCCCAGCTTCTCCATCCTGCTCAATGGCTCTCCTTCACGGCCCTTCCGATCATCTCGCGGCATAAGGCAAGGGGATCCCCTCTCCCCTTTCATCTTCATCCTTATGGCGGAAGGTCTCAGTCGTCTGCTGCATCATGCTATTACCTCAAAGACCATTAAAGGCATTGCATTACATGGCCTCCCACCATCTTCGCACCAGCAGTTTGTAGATGACACAATGCTTTTTGGTCATCCCTCCTCTGTTGAAGCTAACTCCTTTAAGACCCTGCTCGATCTATTTTCTGAAGCCTCAGGCACTTCCATAAACGCCTCGAAATCTCAGCTTTTCTTTTTCAATACCCCTGTCTCCACTCAGCGAAATATTGCCAGAATCCTAGGTTTTTCCATTGCCTCGCTTCCCTCCAAATACCTGGGCGCTCCTCTTATGCTCTCATCTCTTAAGCATGCATCGTGGAGAGCGCTATTGGATAAACTCGAAGCCCGTCTCTCCTCTTGGACGTACAGGTCTCTCAACATTGCCAGCCGTCTCACCCTGATCAAATCAGTGCTACAAACTATGCCGCTCTATCTCTTCTCTATCCTTGCAGCCCCGAAATGGGTCCTCAAAGGCATACGTAATCTGCAGCGGAACTTTCTCTGGGGCTCGTCGGGTCTAAATAGGAAATGGGCCTTAGTCAAATGGTCAGAGGTATGCCAGCAAAAGACCGTTGGAGGATTAGGCCTAAGGGACCCACTGCACAGTAACAATACTCTGGGCGCAAAGGTTTGGTGGAACTGGCTGGTAAAACCACAGGTTCCATGGGCGAAGCTCTGGCAGGCTAAATATGCATCTGGCAGTGGATGGAAGGATTTGATAAGATTCAATCCAAGCAGCACAGGCTCAATGATCTGGAATGCCGCAAAACTTCATAGCACATTCATTCAGGATCACAGTTTTTGGGAAGTCAGGTCAGGAGATTCAGCGCGTTTTTGGGAGGACTCTTGGCAGCAGCTTCCAACGCTATCCTCCATATTTCACAAACCGCTTTGGCAAACTCATATGCAACGCAATAACCTGACAGGCATAGCACAATTCTGGCAGCAAAGTGAAGGTACAGACCATCAACAATGGAGACCAGCTGGAACCTGGCAGGAGGATTGGCAAGGAGAAGATTTTGAAGACATCGAACAAGAACTACAGCACAGGAAGATCAAAAAGTCAAATAAGCAGGACAGACTAAGGTGGGGTCACACAATGAAGGGAACTTTCACAACAAAGGAAGCATACAATCTGAGACATGCCCAAAACTCTGCTGACAAAGGTCAGTTATGGTGTAACATCTGGCAAGCTACCATTTGGCCCAAAATCTCCATCTTTCTATGGCTTCTAAGCAAGAAAAGAATCCTCACATGGGACAATCTGCTACGAAGAGGTTTCATTGGCCCATCCCAATGCCCAAATTGCTCTCAGCATGCAGAGACCATCCTGCATCTAATGGAAACATGCTCCCTAGCCACTCAACTTTGGAATCTAATTGATAAGTGCACTCAAAGATCTGGAAATTGTCAAGGGAATATAGCAAATCTTCTGAGGAATTGGCCCAAGATGCCTTATCAAAGCCCTTTGCTGAATGCACTCTGGACTCTTATCCCAGGCTTTCTCTATTGGACCCTCTGGAAGGAGAGGAATAACAGAGTTTTCAATGACAAAAAGCGCCCTCTTGAGATTCTGTGGACTCTTCTAAAGCATAACCTTCAAGAGACTTTAGCGCTCAGTTCCTAGCAAGAAACGGACTGGCCTTCGTCACCCCATGAGATAATCATTTGGAAGTCCTGGGGCATTCATCTCTCCTACACGCACCATCCGCCCACTAGAACGATAAACAAGACGGTCTCCCCTTCTCATTGGTCACCCCCAGCTCGAGCCTCCTTCAAGCTGAATTTTGATGGTGCAGCTAAGGGGAATCCAAGACCTGCAGGTTATGGTGGAGTCATACGCAATGACGAAGGGCTCATTAGCATGTCTTCTTCGGATCGATTGGACATGACACCAATAACGTTGCTGAATTAGAAGGGCTATGGAAAGGGCTATGTATAGCAGACCGGCTAAACTTCTATCCGCTGACAGCAGAAGGCGACTCCCAGATCCTAATCAACGCGGCTATCCGGCTTCAAGCAGGTACTCCTGCAACCAAAGTTGCCTCCAGCTGGCGATTGCTCAGCAGACTAGAATCCCTGGAAGCGTGGCTCAAAAGACCCAATAGCATCACCTTCCAACATGTTAAAAGATCCGCCAATAAGGTCGCTGATCAGCTAGCCAATCAGGGAGTTGATCTGAATCGTCACCCCTACTCAGGTATGCTCAATGAAACAGCAGATATTCAACTACAACAAGTTTGCCTATCATTGGCAACTCAGGATCTTCAACCCCTGGCTGCGAGTGATTGAACATGGCATTGATGAGCCGGCGGCGTCATTCAATGACAAATGGCCGCCAGCTCTTGACAGATGGGCCGAAGACTCGCGAAGGAGTCCGGCCATAGTAAATGCAGGCAGGCTCCGGCACAGGGGCAGGGGTATTAGACCGCCAAGAGGCGGCACTTCGATGCCGAGCGGAAGGAATTCGAGAGGTTCAGGTGAGAGATGCTCTGGCTATCTGGCTGAGCGGGGTATTCTCTGGTTGAGCGGGGTGTTCTCTGGTTCAGGAGCGCGCAGCGCTGTTTATCTGGTTGATAGGGGTGTTCTCTGGTCGAGCGGAGTGTTATCTGGTCATCTGGTTGAGCGGAGTGTTAGCTGGTCGAGAGGGGTGTTATCTGGTTATCTGGTTTTCTGGCTGAGCGGAAAGCACTCTGGTCTGCGAAAGCTCGTAAGAAGAGACAGTAGCTCTGGTGAGTGCATCTTTGGTTGTCTGTTAAGCGTTACCCTGGTTGTTTGGTTGTCCGGTTGTCTGGTTTGGTTTGGGAGGGGGGTTTCCAATTCTTGGATGTCTGCTCGGTGTGGGAGAAGGATTGTCCAGCAACCTCGGCCCTCAGCTCTTGAGGCCTTGGTTCGAGGGGCATTTCTAGGCCTTCCTACTTTTTCTGGGTACGGGTCGGGGCATTTAGCTGGCGCACTCTCTCTGGGGGTGGTTCTGTTTCAGGCCTGGCCTCTGTCCTGGTGTGGTTCTGTTTCTGGCCTCGCCTCTGTCAGTATTAGCGTTGTATCATGCCTCGAGAACGGCTACGTGGAGCCTGTCGATGTGGTGGCTCAAGAGGCAGAGGCCGAGCAAGAGCCTCGTCTCCACACTCCTCTGCGTCCTCAAAGGAAATTCTCTCTCCACATGCCCGCACAGGGAGAGGGCGAGGCAGAGGACGGGGCAGGTCGGCAGTTTGTCCCTTTGGAGGGCACCCATCAGCCCGCTTCATGTTCCCCTGCATCCTGGACAATGTTGTTTATTTCGTCACAGTGCGCATTGAGAAATGCGAGCACCAAGACCGACCTGGAGCCCCAGCTGATCCAAGGCCACCATCGCCTGTTCCTGCTCAGCAACTACAGCCTCAGGAAGCCGCGGGTGAGGTGGCGCGAAATCAAGCTGGACCAAGCGAGCCTGAGAGGAACACTGCGCCCTACACCGACACGAGTGCCTCAGACTCCTACGGCTGCCCGGTGGTGGAGGAGCCACACGGCACTTTCATCCCCCCGATGGTGGAGGAGCCTCCAAATCCTCGTACCTAGGCGCGCGGTCTGGGCTTCAATGGTGGTATGGCTCTGTTATGTTCATTCTTACAAATCGGCAAAGCGGCACCTGTCGTTCTTGGTTGTCAGTCTAAGTCTATGTTCATTTCTGCAAAGTCTGTGTCAGTCATGGTCTATGTATCCGAGTCTGTAATGTCGATTCTGCTATATCAGTTTTTGTATGGGTTTGTAATGTTGATTCTGCCTTCTCAGTTTTGGTATGGGTCTGCAACCTCCTCCCTCGTGTTGCTGGGAGTGGCAGGTTCAGTTTTTGGAGTCTTCAGTTATGGTTCTAGTTGGGGACACGAGGACGGTCTCACAGTCCTCCCTCCCAGGCTCAGTTTCAGATTCGAATGGTCATCCTGTCCATGTAGCCAATTTTGGCGGAAAATGTAACTCTCTGTAACTTTTTGTATTATAATAGAATAGTTCGATTTACACAAAAAAAAAACATCACAT
>APFE031364355.1:0-13244 GCA_000404065.3 Pinus taeda
TTGGTGCTGCAAACTATATTTTGGGCATGGAAATTAAAAGAGATCGGGCAAAGAGGAAGCTTTGGTTAAACCAGAGGAAGTATGTTGAGACAATATTGCAGAGATTTAATATGCAGGATAGTAAACTGGTGGAGGTTACTATTGTTGTAGGTGTAAAGTTATCTTTTGAACAGTGTCCCAAGACACAAGAAGAGGAAGAGGATATGTCCCGTGTTCCATATGCAAGTGCAGTCGGTAGCCTGATGTATGCAATGGTTTGTACTAGACCAGACATTGCACATGCAGTGGGAGTGCTGAGCAGGTTTATGTCAAAACCAAGAAAGAAGCATTGGATAGCAATGAAGCGGGTTTTTCAGGTATTTGCGTGGCACTAGTGATTATGGTTTGTGTTACCAAGGAAGACCAGGATTTGACAGAGTGTTGGATATTTGTGGCTTTGTTGATGCAAACTGGGCTGGAGATCTGGATTAGAGAATATCTACAAGTGGGTATGTGTTTAACCTATTTGGAGGTGCAGTCAGTTGGATGAGTAAGAAACAATTTACAGTGGCACTATCAACTATAGAGGCAGAATACATGGCAACCACTCATGCAAACAAGGAAGTAGTTTGGTTGTAGAGATTGTGTTCAAGTATGGGGTTAGTATAGGGAGCTATAAGGATAGAATATGACAGCCAAAGTGCAATTTTCTTGGCAAAGAGCCCTGCTTATCATTCAAAGACAAAGCATATTGATGTTCAGTATCACTTTGTGAGGGATATGATAGAAGACAAAAAGGTGTTGCTGGTAAAGGTGGACACTTTGAAGAATACTGCAGATGCATTGACAAAATTTGTGAGCTCTGAGAAGTTATCATGGTGTAGAGAAACAATGGGCGTTTCAGGGCTGGAAAAATGACTAAGCTCTCCTGTGGTCCCTTGTGGAAAGCAAACAACAAGTGGGAGAATGTTGGGTTGTGTTATATTCTTTCCACTACTAACCTACAAAAATGAAAGGAAGAACATATCAACTAAGGAAAAAGAGAATACATGATTTGACACCTCCCCTACAACAATGCCAAAAAGTGATGGCCCTCAGTATCACAACAACATTGCTACAACTTTGAAGGGTTTCAGCTTTAAATTTCAACCCGTGTTTGTAAAAAATTAATAGGAATTGAAACTGTATGTGCAACAAGAACTATTTGTTGCTTTTGTTGAACTTTATGTAGGTGGAAGTACTGAGATGAAATCTGGTTGTATAGAGACCAACCTAACTATTCTATGCTACAAGAAAGACTCAAATTATAGGGAAGAAAGACAACAAGAAAACCTATGCTAATTTCAAGGTAGGAAGGAAACTCATCTTATCAATAATAAAATGAAAGCATATTTATTCTACTATGTAAGGAAAGAAAAGACATTGCTGAAGCAAAAGCTTGCAAATAGTAGACCCCAATTCTGTAGGAAAAGAGTAATTCCTTCAAAAATCTAGTTAAAGGAATATACTTGGTATCTTTTCTTCTAAAATTTATTATTAGGTTCTAGGAGTGTTGTAAAACATCAAAGAAGGTAAACCATGGATTGAATTCAAATTTGAGCAAGTTTCAAAAGTAAGTTGCAAATTGTTACAAGAGTCCTTCTTTTCCTATAGGAGATAGTGCAATGGGTAGGAAAATATGCTAATGCAAGAATAGGAAGCAAAGTGAGTTGAGGAAAGGCTATAAAATGATAATTCACACATGTCCAAGTCAACATATAACTTAGTCGAATCAAGATACATGATTGTAGGGTTTTCTGTAGCTACAAAATAAGGGACTACATTGATACATTTAAATAATGAAAGGCATACAACAAATAGACAAAAGAAAAATAAGGTAAAATGAATGAATGAACACGAATGTTGTTTAAACAATGTAAATATTACCAGCACTATCATCTAATACTTAAATAATTTTTAAGTAAATATTGTTCATAAACCATCTAAATAACCATGCATAAAAGTAATGTTCAGAAATGAGTTATAAAGACAATCAAATGCATAAATAGTAATGGTACAAGAGGGATCTTGAGCACCTAGGGTGGGCCCTAACCTAAGGAAGTTTAGAACCCTTAAGGAAAATCCGGACAAAGAACTGAAACCAAAGATCACTTTCATTAACTAAAGAATTTCTTATACATAGAAAAAAATGCAAATTTTAAATTATAAACTTCCCTAACGATCTATGATTTTATTTGCTTGCTTCTAATTCTTATAAGAGGCTAATTGAACCCTCTATTTATACAAAATGGGTAGGGGGTAGACTCTTTGAGGAGAGGACTGCTTTCCCTCGAAAATCCCTAAAAAGTTGGATCACATTTCCTAGGTCAACATGTAGCAATAGGAAGGAGTATTTATTATCCTCAACCTATTGACTTGGAATTATTTTGTAGCACAATGTAGACCCATGAATATATATGTTGAATCTCCTCGAAATCTATCCAAAATATGTTTAATATTATGCACAATAGTCATGTTAGGCACATAAAGCATGAAAAATATCCTTTGACCCTCCTAAGAACTCATTATGTTATGAAAGTGTTATTAAGTGAAAAAATGAAGGTTCAATGTAGCCTTTATGTGCCTAGGAGAGGTTGGATGGGCCTTATGTTTTACCTATTTGGGAGGCCCATCAAATGCTGACAAAATTTTCCACTCCACTATAATGTACAAGCTCCTAATTGTATACTGCATATACTCTATGCACAAACTAGCTCTAGTTCATGCTTCCATAAAATTCACATGTCCATAACAGAAACATTTAATTATATTTCATGATTAATACATTAATTTGTACAACAATATACATGACGACGCACTTTATGGAGACTTGGGCTTGATCCTATCAGCCACACCATGCTACACCTCACTCGTACACACAAGTCAATGATCACATGCAAATCTTCTCTTCCATGGAAATGAATTATACACAATGGCTCTTCCACATGTACACAAGTCAATGCTACATCATCTACACACATTTATTTTTCAATATCAAACTCCCCCACACACTCTCTTTCATTTTCCTATACTCTCATACCAACATAGGTGGGATAAAAAGCTAGATTTTTCATCTTAAAACAAACTCAGATAACTCCATCAATTTCTGATGGAAAAAAAACCTTTTATTCAATATTAAATTCAATACTTTCCTTTCTTTCCAAACAAATGAATTACATACTTATTTATTCTTGGGGAAGAAAAATCTAGAATTTGAAGAAATGATCCCTCTCCCATGTTTGGAGGAAGTTGAGGGGAATCCTCTCAAACTTGGGAATCTATCCTAATTATCTTTTAAACAAGTAAAATTCATTTTGATTATATTTCTTTTCTAGAATTGTATATAATCTACTGTTTTCTAGATCTTTCTTAGACTTAGGAAAATTTAAATACATATTTTTTTCATAAGGTAAGATGCTCCTACGTCACTAATATAATAATTACTTATCATTTATTGGACTCATGGTTAAATTCCTAACAAAATAACCTTGATCCATTTCAACTTTGTAATGACTATCTTACCCATTTCCATGTTTGAGATTTATTATTTTTTTTACTTTCTTCCACCTTCCATTATTAGTTATGATGCTCGACTATATAAGACTATATGCCTAATGGAAAGGCCTCTGGTAAAAAAGGTTTGCATCCCTTATTTCAGTTTGTTGCCATTTATGCTCAACCTTGTTTACATTCCTTTCCATTTAAATATGGCCATTGATCATAACATTGTGAGTTGCTACTTAATGATAGTGGGAAACCAACTTCATCGTTGAGGGAGCCTCATCTAAACCAAAGGGATACCTTTTGGACAAAAGATGGTTACATATTCTCTAACTTAGTTCCTAAATAACTAGGATCATCTCAAGGAACAACAAGGTACATGATACATCCCATGATGAAATTATGCATCTTCCTCATCCTAAGAAATACACCATTGAAAGGTTACAACCACCATATGAGGGATCAAATCATTAGAGGTGAAAAACTTTCCTAAATTTTGACCCTTTTAGACACATGATAGATCCATTATTAAGATGAATTTATCCTTATTCTAATATTCCATGTGTTAAATCCATTTTGACCATAGAAATAATTATTGATCTATCCCATATTAACACACCACTCAAATGTTTTAATAATAAGATGTTTTTTACTTTCAATTGTTATAAATACAATTTATCTGGAAATATTTTACTTAACATGGATGTTGATTTTCTATTTATTTTTCTTAAATTTCAAATACAATATGTGAACTCCCCGATGAGAATAATAGGAATTACACTTCTCTCATAGCATTCCAAATAATACCTCTAAAAAAATTGAAATATTTATTTGTTATTAATATTTTAGAAAGAAATATGCAACACACCATTCAAGTGTTTTAGTAATAAAATATCTTCTACTTTCAATTCTTGTATAAATACAAGTGATCTTGAAACACACCATTTAAATGTTTTAATAATAAAATATTTTTTACTTTCAATTGTTATATAAATACAATTGATCTTGAAATTATTTTTTTTTCCTGAGTATGATTAGTCTATTAACAAAGGAGATAAAATTACAGCGAGACCGAACTCTAAAACATTGCCCTACAAAGAGGCAAAGGTGTCAAGATATACATGGAATGTGACTGCTCCAGTACAGGGAGCTCAGTCTTGCACCTTTTTCTGAGTTTACACAAAACAAAAAGAGCTGAAATGCCATTCACCATCTGAAAAAAAATATTCCCAATAGTATGGGGCGCCTGTCGAACTGTCATGACATGAAAAAACAAGCTAAACATCAGGAGATTCTTCAATAATCCGGCACCGACCTGTATCATAAATGTTTCCTTCAGGATTCGCTGCTGTGTTGGGTGGACCAGGGTCATCCGTCGCCATGTCCACATTCGGAACATTGCTTTCTGGTGCCTCAGGAACCTGCAGAGGCTCTCTGCCAATCTCCAACTGGATATTTGATGTCCAAGTAGAAACAAGTTCCGGGCCTTCCTGAGGAGCACTCGGTTCACCCTCTTGGGCTTCTTCCTATAAAACCACTGAAATATGTGCCGTGATTCTTGGTCGATTCAGCCTGCTGCAGAAGGTAAAGATCATCGATCCATAAATGGTATGCCCTCTTCCGCTTCGCATGCTCGGGTAATGCCCAACTGAGAAGTCGCTAGAAGGCGAGGTCGACACAGTGGATGGGCAGGAAGGCACCCTCCTGAGCTGTCCCCGATGAGACCTCATACGATGGTGATGCTGAGGCATCAAGACGTCCAAAGCAGTGGTGAGAGAGCGAGGCGGAGTGGCGGTGAAGACTGAGCCAGCGAAGCACGTGACCACTAGGACCAGGCTAGCTGATAACTGGAAAACCACAATTCGCAGGCCTGGTTCCCAAGAAATAAACCGAGTCGAGGAAAAAGGCAGCTCTACCGTGCGTTCGGAGCTTGGAGACAGAGTCGCCTCTTCATTTAAGCCACCATTATCATCATGGAGGATGAGACTCGCATAAACTATGCCAAACTCAGAGCTCCAACCATTTTTTGGAGAATTCTGTGACTAAGTCACCAGGATTTGCATCCCTGTCGGCTTGCAATTGAGCTTTAAAACCTTAATCTCCTACAGGTCTCGAGAATCATCCAAATTAATTGTTGCAGTGAATGTTGCCAAAGTTTGAAGCGAGCCAACGCGTGCGAGCACATGGACCATGGTGTCAGACAGGGATGGTGGAACAAAGCCGATGAACATCGCGCAAGTGAACATTGATTGTGTTGTACCGTGTGGGAAGATATCGTGCCTCCTGGCACCACCTCTGTCCCATCTAGAATGTTAGCTTTCTAAGCACCCGCATCCGGGGAATCTGCATCCTGTTGGACCAGAGTTTTGCATTCCTTTTTTCGATCATGATTTTGGATTATGTCCAGAGTTCCAGTGATCACAGTGTATCCATTTTCAACCCCCAGGTTGGCTAAAAGATCAGCGACCTTGTTGCCTTCCCGTTTCACATGGTTGCAGGTGAGGGCCCGATGAGTGTGGAATAGTTGTTCGATTGCATTCAATCTATCTTCGAGTCTCCAGCTGTTGGCTAATTTCTACGGATGAGCCCCGTTGAGAATTTGATTGACCATGGTGATGAGTAATAGGGAGTCACCTTCAATTTCCAATGGTTGAAAGCCATGTCGTTGAGATAGGAGGAGGCCTTGCCAGAATCCTTCTAGTTCAGCTGAGTTGTTGGTATCCCAACCAATGTTTTCATAGTATATTAGGAGGGGCAAGCCCTGATGATCTCTGAAAATACCTCCGAGTCCAGCTTTCCCAGGGTTACCCTTTGAAGCCCCGTAAAAGTTGAGTTTGAAGGTGTGCTTTGGAGGGGGGTCCATGGGTGCTTATTTTTTCCCTTGCCTTCTAGCTGCCTGAGATTGTGCGTACTTTATGGGAGTTGAATGTTCCAGTTTTCCCATATGGCTTTCTCTTTTTCATTGGAGGGGAAATCCTCCAGGGTCCAGATATGGAGTGCCAGGGTTTCTTTTAGATTGATGCAGAAGTTTCTCCAAAGGATTTCTTAAGGAGTGCTTTGATCTTTGAATATACGTTTGTTTCGTTCCTTCCAAGATGTCCATAGAAGGAGGCCGGGAATCCGATTCCATAGGTGGTTTAGAAGCTTTCTTTTATATGGATGCTGAGGCCATTGACGAATGGAGTGGATGATATCTTTGGATCCTCTGCATCTTTTTTGGCATCGAAAGCTGGGTTTCTCCCACATTTGATTGGCAAGAGTACAAGAGTCCAGGAGATGTTGTAACGTTTCCTCCCGAGAATTACAATTGGGACACCTAGAGGGCCCATGATAGTTTTTTTTTCCTGAGCTTGTCCCATGTGAGTATTTTCCTGTCCCCAACTAGCCAGAGAAAGAGAGAGACTTTGGGCCAAGTACCCTGTGTCCATATTCTATCCCAGATCGGATCCAGAGACATTGTAGCTTTGCTCACAATGTTGTAGGCCTCTTTGGTGGTGAATGTGCCTCTGGGGTGTATCCCCATCTTAATATGTCTCTGCCTTCTGAAAGTCTGATGCGGCAATTTAGTAACTCCCTTTCCAAGTTCTCTTTAATCTGGTCTTTTGCGTTCCTGATCAACCTATCAGTCCGCTTCCATGTCTGTATCCCTATTCTGTTTCCGGGGTCCATTGTTGCTTGATGGTTGCCTTTTGCTGCTCTTCCCAGTCTTGACAAGGAAGCTGACTGAGGAGGCCGCTAAGCTTTGGAAGTTGATTCCATGCATCCATCCAGAATCTGGTTGTGCTTCCATTTTTTATTTCCCAAAAACTATGTTGTTGGATCAACTGATAATGTTGTTTCGCGGCGTTCCAGGTTAGTGAACCTTTGTTATGCGGAATGAATTTTATGAGCTCCTCTGATGGTCTGTGGTTAGCATATTTCGTTGTCCATATTGCTGCCCATGGCTTAGTGGGATTGGAGAGCCATTGCCACCATATTTTTGCGCCCATGATTGCGTTGCTTTGACTGGGGTCTCACAACGCTATTCCCCCTTGATCTTTTGGTTTGCAAGCAGTGGTCCATTTTACTAAGGCCCACTTGTGATTTGTACCTGTTGTGCCCCGGAGAAAATTGCGTTGAAGAGCTTTGATTTTTTTAAGGATGCATTTAGGTGCTACCAAGATTGAGAAGAGGTAGAGAGGCATTGCCTGAAGCACTGCTTCGATCAGCACTAATCTACTGGCAATGTTCGAGGTCTTGTGTGTCCATAAAGAGAGGCGAGATTCTAGTTTTTCAAGGAGCGAGTGCCATGAGGCGTGCTTGATGGTGGAGTCTATGAGGGGGGCTCCAAGGTATTTGGAAGGAAGGGAGGCTATGGAGAAGCCCAAGATATGAGCAATGGCAAATTGAGTAATAGGGGGAGTGTGATAGAAGAAGATTTGCAATTTGGACGAGTTTACATTCATGCCTGAAGCTTCAGAGAAGTCATTCAGAATGGATTTGTAAAGGGAGGATTCATGCACAGAGGGGTACCCAAAAAGAATATTGTCATCAATGAACTATTGATGAGTGATGGCTAAGGAGTTGTGGATGGATAAACCTTTGAGGCGATGGGAGATGAGGGCTTTCTTGATATGGCATCCCAAACCTTCTGCCAGTAGAAAAAATAGAAAGGGGGATAGGGGGTCCCCCTGTCTTATACCTCTAGAGGGACTGAAAGGACGAGAGGGGATGCCATTGATGAGAATGGAGAAGAAAGTGGATGAGATTAGACTCAGAATCCAATGAGTCCAAGTAGGGGAGAAACCAAAGGCAGTTAACATTTCTTGTATGTAAGACCAACTCAACTTATGAAAGGCTTTGGAAAGATCAATCTTAAGAATCATACTTGCCTGTTTGCAGTGCTTGAGGGAGTGTATGATTTCATGCGTGAGAATGATGCCATCCAAGATTTGTCTTCCTTCGACTTATCCAGCTTGTTCAGGCGATATGAGCAGGGGCAGGAGTGGCTTCAACCTGTTGGCAATGACTTTAAATATCACCTTGTAGATGACGTTGCAAAGCGCAATTGGTCGAAATTTATCCGGAGTGCTAATGTTCTCTTCTTTCGGTATGAGGGCGATGAAAATTGAGTTTAGGGAAGGCAGAAGCCAGTGAAAGGACCGTGATTCTTCCACCACTTGCCATAATTCTTCTTTTATGAGGTCCTAGAAGGTGTGCAAGAAAGTAGTGGTGAATCCATCCGGATCAAGGGCTTTGCCCTCCTTGAGTTGTTTCATTTCCATATCCACCTAATGAGTCATGACTGGTAGCAAAAGGAGTTGGTTGTGTTCTTCTGTGACAATTTTCGGCACATTTTGGGTGATCCTTTCTATAGCAGGAATTCTATCAATCTGGGGTTCGTGATGGACTTCCTAGAAGTGATTGATGAACTGTTGTTCGATCTCTGCATGATTTTCCACTCTTCCCCCTCTTGGTTTTTGAATGAAAGAGATTGTATTGTGCATTCTTCTTTGAATTGTTGTTCTGTGGAAGTATTTGGTGTTCCTTTCTCCTTTCAGCCATCTAATCCTGGATTTTTGCTTCCATAGGATTTCTTCCTGCCCTCTTCTCTCCTCTAGTTGATTGTGAATGTGCTTCTCTTGCTCTAGAAACCCATCCTTATATCCTTCTATTATAATTTGTTGCTGTAGATCTTTCATAGCTTTGTTTAGATCTTGTTGAGCCTGGAATATGTTGCCGAAAATCTCTTGATTCCATTGTTTGATTTGGGATTTCAGGAATTTGAGTTTTTGTTGAAATTGGAACATTTTGGAACCTTGAGGCGCCTGGAAAATTTTCCAAGTTGAATTGATGAAGTCTTTGAAAGCGGGGTGTGTAAGCCAGAACGCTTCGAATCGGAATGGACGCCTGATCGAGTTTCCTGGTCTTTGTCGTTGAATGGTGATGGGCCAATGGTCAAAGCCTCCGAGTGGAAGAATTGAAGTTGTGATGTCGCCCCCGAGATACACAGCGTTGTCAGAGATGAGAAATCTGTCTAGTTTGGAAGAAATGTGACACTTTCCCACCCTACGATTGCTCCATGTGTGCATTCCATTGCAAAATTGTAGATCGATTAGCAGGTTATTTTGGATGAATTCTTTGAAGTGTTGATTTTCCAGGTCCAGCTTGGCGCGTCCTCCCCGCTTTTCCTCCAATTTGGTGATCATGTTATAATCGCCGCCCATGATCCACAGTGGATGGTTTCTATTGAGATTTAACGCTTGTTGTATCTAGAAGAGCAATTTTTTTCCCTATCTCCTGTGGGAAGTAAACATTTGTCAGATGACCGTGAATGTTGGTGCCAATTATGTGAATGGTAGCCTGAATGATATGATGGGAAGCATGAAAGTCTGAAAGCGTTATCGCTTTTGTGTTCCAAGCAATAGCCAGTCCTCCGAAGGCCCCCGAAGCATCCACCGCTACAGTTTGACAACCCAGCAAAGCTCTGGAAAGAATGTTGCCCAAAGTGTTGCTGTTGCATTTCGTTTCCTGCAAGGAAAAAATCTGGGGTTGCTCCTGTTTTATCATGTTTTTTATCATCTTGAGTTACCCGGGGCTGTTGAGCCCTCTTATGTTCCATGAGGTGAGCTTCATGGTTCACTATTGGTGGTGGATTTGTAGTAATTAGTCAACTTGGCGTATCTGCCTGAGTCTACCAGGATTTTCCCTATTGCTATAGTTCGTTGAAGGTCTGTCTTTCTTCCTCGTTTTTTGGAGTCTTTAGGAAGGAAGCTTCCATTCCACTGACTGCCTGGCTGTATGCTTAGTTGATGTTGCTAGTAAGCCCTTGAGATAATTACTTCCAGTGTACTAATCTGGTGCTCTTGTATCTTGTCGCAATCTTTATTTTTACAAGCTTTCTCAAGCTCGAAGATGTCAAGTCCTCACAGATCTATGCTTTCTGGCTCTTCATCCATGTGTTGTGTTTGACTTCTTTCTACAGTTGTGAGGGTTAGGGGCGGGAGTTGGCTAGGGAATCCATCAACATCCATCTCAATAAGCGTTCAATCAGGCTCCTTGCGGGGTGTCTCAGGAGTTTTAGGAATTTCTTTTCGGGGTAGGGTTTTGTGCGAGGAACTCGACGGTGGAAGGGTTGAGGATGGGATGATCAATTGGAGGTTTGGCTGAGAGATCTGAGGATTGTCTTTAGAAGATTTGGCTAGGACCTCAAAGCTGTTTCTTGTAGAGGGGATGGAGGTTTCGTTCGCCATGAGTTTCTTCCCAATGGAGGGTTTTTTGTGTGATCTCTTGCGATGGACAACTTTGGTAACTCCATCCTGGGCCATTTTGCCTAGGGGGTCAGCTGCTTGGGGCTTGACACTTAGAGGGCAGTCTCGGAACAGGTGCCTGTGGGCATGACACTTGCGACAACGGAAGGGAACATGTTCATAATCCAAAGGCTGTGTCCATTCATAGTCATCATGGAAGAGACTTATCGAGTCTGGGAGAGCTTGATCCAGGCGCATGAAGACACAAATACATGCATATGATGTGTATCTACTCAGTTTCGTTTCTTCAGCTATTTTTACAAAATCCCCCAGCCCCTTGCCTATTTCTCTTAGCGATTTTTCATCCCAGTATTCTGATGGGAGCGAGTACATCCTAATCCATACAGGTGCCCAACTGAGATCCTCCTTGTCAGGGTTAAATCTCTCTACCCAATACCTTAAGTACAATCCAGCTGAGTTGAAGAAATAGGGAGCTTCATCCATGATCCTGTTCAGATCTTCGATGCAGAAGAATATTGCTGTGAAGAACCCTTTTGGTCCTAGCTATAGGGAGATGTGTCCCTTGGGTTTCCATTTGGCAAAGATCCATCCTTGCAGAGCTTTTTCGGTTGGCCAAAATCCAATAAATTTGCCAATGAGCGCATGGTTGCGCATGTACTGGATGCGTGCATTGATTCTATGGCTGGGAAGTTCTATTTTGGGTCTTTCAGCTGCTATGGGCTTGCATGCCGCTGAGGTGACATTGGGCGGTATCTGTTGCCTTTGTTGTTCTTTTGGTTCTACACGATCTTGAAATATTTTACCTAGCATAGATGCTGAAATATTTTTTTGTTATAAATATTTCAAATGCCATATGTGAACTTTGTGCTACCAACACACCTCTCATGGCATTTCCAATAAGAACTCTTTCTCTTTCTCTTTCTTCTTATTAATATGCCAATCATGCTAAGTATTAAAAGAATTATAAATCTTGATCATACTAAAAGTAAAATTCTTATAACCATCATAGATTCATGGGATCAAATGCAAATCTCTTTCTGAGTGCAAAAATTGAAGAAATGTTTACACCTCAAGAGATTTGATTCATCTCAGTTGTCCATAGATCTAGAGGTAGATGGCTAGTTTTGAGCAACAGACAAATAAAACATTTCAACTATAAGATTTTTATTATTATTAATATCATCTCTTTATACACACATGGACCTATGCTAGTTTTGAGCAACACACAAATAAAAAATTTCAACTATAATAATTTTATTATTATTAATATCATCCCTTTACACACACACGCATGCATGCGCTTAAGTTTTGTATATTTCAGTGGTGATCTTTTATTCTTAAGTTTTGTAGGAAAACCATCCAAATATAAAATCCTTAAAAATAACTCATACTCAAGTAAATAACATACTTAGCATTATTTACTTTCCAATATAATTTAAGAAAGTATTTGCATAAAAAATTGATAGGAATAAGATATAAATAAATATACCTACCAAGAGTTACGTTCCACCATTCTTAATACTTTCCACAACACTTATTTAGGAGTGACAGTGTAAATGTGTAGTTTTACTAGTGGTTATTACCCACCAAAATTTATGCAAGTTCTTGTTTCTAGCCAAACAATTAATTTATCCACTTCACTTCTCAATTTATTAGTTCCTGCTAAAGTAAGTATATAGGATTCCATTTGCCTATTGACTATTATTAATTTAGTATTGTTATGCAAGTCCTTGTTTCTACCCAAACAATTAATTTATCCACTTCATTTCTCAATTTATTAGTTCCCGCTAAAGCAAATATAGGATTCCATTTGCCTATTGACTATTATTAATTTAGTATTGACCAATGTAGGTTATAAAGTTTTAAGCAATTTTTTACATAAGGTAATTTCTAACTTGAGTGAGATGGACTAACATAAGAGACATGGACTAAACTGCCCTGCAATATTAATTATTTTAAAAATATTTTTGTTTTAAATATTACATATAAATTAAAGATAGAATGAATTACACACCATGTAATATCAATAGAATTGTTTTATGTCAAGTGCATTATACTAAAACATAATTTTTTTTTTTTTACTTTCAATTACTTTATCTCTCTTTAAAAAGATTATGTAAAATTAAAGTGAAATTAAAGTATGTTATTTATGTTACATTATTCTTTTGTTATTATTATTTTTAATTTGTTAATGTAAGTATTATTTTATCATTTTTAAATGTAATGTTACATCACAACATCTCTCAATTGTATAGTGCATCTAATCGTAGCCCAAAACATCTTTCTATTTTCAATTAGTTTATTTGACTATTTTAATCTATAAAGTTGATATAAAATTATATTGTTAAATAATGAATCCATACAGGTGAAGATAGTTTTAAATATAGGAGGAATGACTTGTTATAGAGTTTATGAACCCAACGTTTTGGACTACCAAGTGAGTTCATCATCACGGAATGCGACAATAGATATTTT
>APFE031364358.1:0-13471 GCA_000404065.3 Pinus taeda
GCAGAGCATAACAATCTATGGATTCTACCTTAACACTTCATTTGTTCAATTGCAGAAGGTGAGAGAAGGAAAATGATAGACATAACAACTTAAAATTACTAAGAGAAGCACACCATCAAAACATAAATCCACATGGATCCCAAACAATGCTGCAAAACCCTGGTCTTTCCTTAGCCAAAAATGCAGAGAAAATATGTACAATGGTATGCCAAAGCAATCCCAAGTGTCCAACCTCTCCAACCTTTGAAAATGATTTAGAAATTACATGATATAGACCATCCTAACCCCTTTCCTTGCCTCTAGGGGTCCATCTCATCATTCTAGGAGCTGTTTGAACTAATTCTAAACAAGGAACTGAAATCTAGGTAGTCAAACAACTTACCCCTATATGCTAGGAAACTGATTCATTCATTTAATTTTCACCTTTAGTGAATGAATCTTCTAGAATAGGTAAATAAGTGTCAAATCAACATAAATTTCCATTAATTACATCAAGAAGGGTTAAAAATCCCATCACAAGTCAAAACTGGTGAAACTGGCTTCATTTGCTGAGCTGAGGATGAAAATTGTGCCAAAAAAACCCTGTGCGCCGCGCGCGTGAGCCTTGTGTGTTGTGCGCCTTTCCACCTGATTTTGGGGCACTTCCAGACATCCAAATTGAGCTCAGGTTGCCTTTTTGGAAAGCCCTAGATGTATACTTTCCAACACAAGTGGAATTTTCTGCTTTGGTCTCCATTTGACCCTCCAAAAGTGGATTCTCCCAGAAGTACTTCCTGCTGGTGCAAAAAGTGGTAGAAAGGTGATTTTCATGATGTTTTTTGAGCTTTTGATCACCCAAAACTTGATGAAATGGCTTGGAAATTGCTGATCATGTGTATTTCATCATGAAAAATCCAAAAATGTAAGCCACTTTTTCATTTAGACCTCCCAATCCTATGCGTCGCGCGTGGCGCGCGGCGCATAGAGCCTGTGCATAGCGCCTTTTGCAGGAGACTTTTCGAGGCCTTCCCGGTGTCAGAATCAGGTTTGGGATAGCTCGTTGGAAATTTATTTGAGTCTAATTTCCAACCCAACTAGAATTGTTCAATTTGGAGTTCATTTGCCTTGTCAAAAATCAAATCTCCCAAGACTGGTCAAAATGTGCTAAATGAGGCTGCCTCAAGGCAGAGTACTGTTGCAGTCAACGTTTGAATGCCTTCCGCAACTCCAAATTGAGCTCATGATAGCTCATTGGAAAGAAATTTGTGTCTAGTTATCATTTGACTCATCAAGAAAGTCATTTGGCCAACCATGCTAGGATAAATCTTGATTTGTCCAAGGTCACTTCAGAGGTGCATTCAATTCTCCTGAGCCAACGGTATTTTTGACATTTCTATAAAACCATGATACCTGTGTACAAAGTGAGGGAGGTTTTTCTTCTTTGGAATGTTTTGGACAAATACCTCTCTTATATTTCCAAAATTCATCTTTTATTACTCTAAAACATCTTTTGAGTGAAACTTGTCCCGATGTGTGAAACAAGGAATTTTGTCGAAATGAAGCGAAATGAAGGGGATAAGGGGCTTCTAAATTCTTGAGGAAATTTTGGGAAGTAGGAAGAGATGTTATGAAGCAGGGGAAATTGTAATCTCAGAGATCGAGTGAGGGGAAGAGGTCCAAAATGGAAAAACACAGGCTTAGCCTAGAAAATTGCCAAGTTGTGGCAAGAAACTAGGGTTTGTGCAAAAATGAGGAATTTGGGGGATCTCAGTGATGGAAAGTGTTTGATAAGGTATATTAAGGATATGGAAGGTGTATGAACATCTGGATACAAGTTTTGCTAATGATTTGACCGTCCAAGAGAAATTGCCTTCAAAACCCTAGGAGAGGGAAATGAACCTTTCCTAGGCGCAACTGAGGCATGAACAAGGTGTGAAATGACCCAATGGAACCTGACATGATGATGAAAACCCTATGAATGATGATAGACTCAGCTGAATAGCAACATAGACCGACATTTGGGTAATTTTGAAAGGAGTGAAAGCAAACCCTAGACCTAATGCCTAGTGACCAAATTTTGCTTGAAGACTCACTGAAATGACAAAATTTGACCTTGACACTCTGAGACCACTTTGTAAGAGCATATTTGATCACTGGAGGAAGGCTGGAATGACTGAAACTAACACAAGATATATTGGAAAAATTCAAAGGAAGTCCTCAAGTAAATGAATTTATCAAAGATGCACTTGAGTTAAATTATATTTTGTTACAACAACAAGAAATATTATGTTAAAGAATTTCAATGATAAAACCTTATTGTGAATCAAGTGACAAATTAAAATATCAAGTGATTGATCAAAGATTAGAATGTGAAGAGATAAACAAAAGAATTACATAATTCATTTCTTGGCGAGAATCTGAAGAAGGCAAGAAGGTCGATCTATCAAAGATCGAGGAGTCCCAAAAAGACATCTTATTTACTGATTGGGATATACAATTAAAACAAACAGAGAGGGAAACAACAAGAACAATGAGTACTACAAACAACATCATTGAGGTTGTCAACGAGAATCTCCACACTGCCAATCTTATTAGAGAATGCAGTCCAAAAGCTCTCCCAGATGTTAAGAAGTTGGCGAAACGGTGGAAGGAAATTGCCCAAACAAATGCAGAAGCAATCAAGCAACTATCTAAGCTTGATTGGGAAACATACTGGTGGTTTCTGGTAAAACCACATAGTCATTGGATGAATCTACGTTGTTTAACTAATTCTGCTCAAAAGATGGTGCCACCTCTTACTGATGTTTTATTCACAAGGCAACTAAGATCCAGAATTGGCCAACCTCCCTAGGTTAAGCCAATGATATACATTTGCGAGCTCAAGGAAAGAATGGCCGAATAGGACCATTCAATTTGCAAAAGCTTGTCATCGTTTATTTTTATTTTTAGTTTTTATTTTCACTTATTCTAAGGAAGGTTGTTAGAAACCTCCTTAGATTTTTATGTAATAATCTATTTTTAAGGCTTCTATTATAGTATTTAAACCCCTCATTCATTTAGAGAGAGGTCCAGGATTTTATCAAAAAACAATTACGAGACATTACACTTTTGTATTTTTGTGAAGGTTTTGATGAAATTATTCGAACATGATCTATTTTTTTGCATATCAAAGCATACTCTACTGAAATTGCACTTCTGTACTCTTAGAGTGTATTTGATTGGATGCAAGTGGATCAATATTGCTGAGCCCATGAACAGGACCTTTCATATATGGTACTTTATCTTATGATTGTGTTTTATTTATGCATTAGCAATACTCTTTCTTTGATTGTCTTATGTATGAAAAGCTGAGTTACAATTCTACATTATTGAGCTTTTGTATGATGTTTCAGCTTTGAATTCTTATTTGAATACATGAACAATTACTATATGTGATAAAGTTCTCTTAGTTGTTTTTTCTAACTGTTTAACCAGAACAATTATCTTTCACAATTTCATTTCTTTTAGCAGTTGAATAATCTTCTTTACCAGTTGCTTTGAGACATCTCTATAGATCACATATCTTAGTTTATTCCCAGGTATATTCATAGTAAGATAATGTTAGAATAAGATAGATGCATATGCTTATTGTTTATATTAGATCATTCTTAGTTGAATCATTCTTCATTATATCTTATATCACCCCAACAACATTATCAGATCAATCCTCTTTGGGAAATTGGTCCCATTATCCCCAGTCAAAGCCACTATACCAAATGGAAAAGGAGTTGCTTTTAAGGTTCGGACCGGGTGGTTATCCCCCCATGTTGTCGCAGTGAATTTCGAGGCTTCAACAGTGCCTTGAACCCAGAACTTGCACACAAAACTAGCCTACAATCCCACCTGACGAGCAAAATTGTCCACTAACGCCCATTTTTTGAAAAATTCAGTTGTATGGGGGCAGGTGACCAAGGGATGGGGCTATTCACCTGCCCCCGTCGGCCGACTACTAATGAATTAATACGTGGTCCCATGCGCGCCATAAAAAAAATCCTCTTTGCTTTATTCCCTCGCTGAGTGATTTTAATATAGGCACACTCCATCTGCTTGGCGATGAGGTCATATAATGGGCCATGTGGCCTGGGGCTGGCCCCTCTAAGGATTGGGCCCCTCTGCTTTCTGCTCATTGTCATGCGATGGGTCTTGTGACCTGGGGATGGCTCCCTATATGATACTCCACTAACGATTCTACTCCCGAGGCTTGTGTTGTGGGTTGTGACCACAAGGCTGGGGCTAAGTGCTAGCCCATGGTCCCACCCCATGGTTATGTGGGCACGAGGACCAGGGTTTGGGCTTAGCCCCGACCCAATGCCAATGGTGAATGTGCTCTATTTTAAATCAAGCTTGGAGCCTATACATGTTAAGAAACATTGTGTTTGGCGCATTGGTAGAGACTCTTGGTGCTTAGTGCTTGGTCATAGGTTCAATTCTTGTGGATAGCTTGGCCCCTTCATAAATTTTTAATGCACAGTCTGGAGACCACGTGGCAGCGAACTAATTGGCCCATGTGGCTCTCCCCCATTGGTCCAAGTCAAATACATAGTTAACCCAAATATTAATCAAAAAATTTGAACCACCACTATATGAAAAAATTATGAGACAATAAAATTATGAATTTTTGGACCAATCAAGAGTGGCCAAGTGGTAGCCTGCCATTGACCCAAAATGCACAGTCACCCTATCAATTCTGCAAATTTTTGCATAATTGAGAATTCAATCAAAACACGATATCGGGAGCATATGATATTAGTTTTGGGTGAAACAAGTTGCGTTGGATTCATACCATCGAGATCTTTGTACTGGTATAGGTTTCGAGCACTTTTGAACATTTTGAGTTTTGAGCACTAAACTGGTCCCTTGGATCATTAGTCATGGCCTAGTGCATGACACATGAAGAAGTGAATATAATGTTCATCATCAATTACCCTTGACCAGGGAGATAATTCTCATTCCCTCTTGATCATGGAATAGATATTTTCTCCTTATTAAACATTTAAGGATACTTCTTACTCCCTCTCTAACATAGAGGAGATTCCTTACTTCCTTTCAACTAGGAATACATAACAACATGTTATTTAGCGCATCTTCATCAATATATCAACTAGTAGTTATTCATGGAGATATTCAAGTAGTAGCAACATTGCTCCTCCCATTTTTCATCTCATCATATTTAGATTTTGTATTGGAGCCAAACTTTCTTTACTCTATGACAAGGTCCAGGACATCAACCTTTCATATGAATTACCTCTAGTTATCATCAAAAAATGCATTATGTTGAACCAATCAGAGTAGAGCTAGACATATCTCCCTGAAATCCTGAAAGTGATCTTCATTGTCATTAAAACATAAATGATCAGGTTATCTTCTTGTACTGCTACCTTTTAGTCTGAAGATGATGTAAACATCTTGACCACATAATCCTTCAAGGATAATCAAATCCATCCACTCAATACATGTATTTAATGAATTGATTTCAAAACAAATAGTTGTATATGCATTTGTCTCAACTACCATTATGCATTTTTGCAACATTCTTCCAGGTAGAAAAACCATATACCAATTAGATAGCTAATGACAAAACATTAATATCATAATTACCTCAACATTATAGCCTTTTGTTAAGATATCATATTATTCCTACTTGTTTCCTTTAACATCCTTCCACATATTGTGAAATAAATCCTTCTCCATGATTTTCACTTTTCAATCAAGTTCCCATGGAATGAACTAATCAACGAGCTACAATATCTTCCTGCTTGGAGTTGTCTTTGTCAACTCTCTCTCTTTCTGTAGGATACCATATATGATGTTGATAATAAAATGAATTCTCCTTCTAGCCTCTTCACATGCTTTTGTAGTATGTCCCACCAGGGATCTAAGTCATATCCCAAGCAGATCAATATCAAAGTTGTCAAATTATAATAGCCTCTTATATAAGGTGTCAAATTATGCTATTTTCTCCCTCTGAAGTCAACATTATTTTGCATGTTCTATCTCCATATTGCAACACGGTTTTGCTTCATATTTCAAACATCAATGTGTTTTTGGAATGAAATCATTTGTTGGAATATTCAACATCATGCCCATCAAGGTCCTTACAGTTCCCTCTTTCCATCATGCTTATTATTTTCAAGGAGTCCTCATCAAGCACAAGTGTAACTTAGCTTCTTTATTCCATCCTTTTCATCTTGCTTTCATAATATTGTGCGTACAATTCCAGCAAGTACAACCAAGCAAAATATACAAAGACAAAAGCATGACATCAATTTTTTCAATCTAGGGTTTCCATGGTTTCTCAAAGGATAGACTTCTAGGATTCTAGTTACAAACCCTATATTTCTTGATATGACCCTTATTAGGGTTTTATCAATCCTAGGGTTTTGATTTAAATTCAACCCTTTCTAGGATTGTTCCACATACCCTAGATTCTTCCTGCAAACCCTAGATACTATTTCCTGAGAGTCAAGGATTCCTAAAGATGGAACAATTAGATAGGGTTCCTTCACTAGAGTTTTCCAATTCAAATCTCATCTTAGATACCAAAAACTATCAAATATTACAAACCCTAGATTCCTTTCAATCATTAGGGTCCATCATGCAAAACTTCTACAAGTATGCTAGAAAAAATTAATGCCTTTCATACTTGGACCATTTTTCATCATACCTGGTCTTCACATCAGCATGGCATAGTACCTGTCATGCCTAAGAAATAGGTCCTTTTTCCTTTCACAATGGAAGAAATTAGTTAGGGTTCCCATCTCTAGGGTTTCTGCTTTCATTCCACACATTGCTAGGGTTTTCAAACCCTAGATGTCAAGACCTGTCACTGACAAATTTTAACATTCTACAACCACACACAAGAGTTAGTTGTAAAACCCTAGATTTCAAGGTCTTCAATTTATGTTATGCAAATTCTATGCCATATCTTCACAATATACAAACCCTAGAAACCTCATCATTATTATAAAACCCTAACATCCTTTAGCCAGACCATCTAGAGATCTTTACACAGAACAAAATGCATGCAACAGCCATACATACCTATGTAACTTTACCTCTTTCTTTGCAAGGATTCGACTCTTCTTCAAGTCCAATTAATCTTGTTCATTACAACAGAGATCCATAATTCATTTCAACTTCAGTTTCCTATATCTTCTTTCAGCGGAGATATATTCAAACTTTGATCCATGGAAATTTCTTCAAGATCATTCACTTGTTGCTCCATTAAGGGTCAAACCTTTAACCTAGGCTGCTTAAGATTGGCCTAAAGTTAGTTTAGCATGTTAGTATAAGTATCTTCATCCCTCCGTCAAAGATCAAATTCTCTTGTTGCATTGCATATTAGGTGTCTCTCTTAGTCAGCTACATTCCATTAGGAGCATGGATCATCTAACGGTAGTGGCTTGCTGTAAATTTCCCCTCATGCCCTTTACTTGCTGCCCCATTTACATTCATCAAGATCATCTGCAGTCATTTTTTGTCTTTAAATCTGCAAGAGTCATTTTTAGGGTTTCAGTTTCATTAGGTCTAGGGTTTCGTCAAAAAGGTCTTCAAAATGTTCAATAACGGTCAGCAGGTGCATGAGGAGGTTGAATAAAGTTCCAGTACCAATAAATTTCATAATCACTTTCTCATAAATGTATTTTTCCTCAAAACCCTGTTTTGAGGAAAAACAGAGTATTTTAGGTTTTTGTTGTATAAATTCATGTAATTTCAGTTCTCTTGTATGTCAATCACTTCAGTGGCAACCCTTGTCACCTTTCCAAGCTTCAACAGCTCCATCCCTTGCAAGGCAAACAAAAAATCAAGTCATTCAATTCTTCAAAGGCACAAATAAAGTAAACTGCCCCAAAAAACATAGATGAAAAAGTAAGTCACATTGCAAAATCAAAAGCTCTTGGGTTTTATGAAGGAAAAATCAAAAGCTCTTGTATATGAATCATCTTTACAATTCAAAAAGCTCATGTGCACTCAAAGAGGAAAGATTGAGCAAAGTGAAGGTCGTGTTGGAGAAAGGAAGCAAAATCACAGCAAAGAGTTCCAGTTTTGGAGGCGCGGCGCATTTGGTGAGAGGCACGGCGCATTGGGCCGCCCTCCACAGTGTTAAATTTATACTGGTGTGGCGCATACAAGAGGCATGACTCGTTGGGTTTGTGGCATGGTGCATAGAGCTGCCAAGCCTGATTTCATCATAAACTCCCTCAAACTTCCAAAATTACTCAATCTTATGGTGTGCAAGTAAGTCAAGCCCTTTTCCTTGCTAGTGAAAGAGTTTGTCTTAAAAATTTATGGTAGTTTAGTGTGAAAAAACTCAAACCCTACCTCTTTGTAATTTTCAAACAATAATTGCCTAGGGTTTGCATTTGTGATTTTGCTTCCAATTTCACTCCACCACTCTCTTTCTCTTTGACTCCTCCATTTATTTTCCAATTCATCCACTCATTCCCTAACTCCCATATTCCTAAAAAATCATTCACCCCTATCCCCAATTCCCATTTTCCCAAATCCTAAACTACAAAATCCCCAAACCCTAATTTCTATCCCTAAGCTTACATACTATTCCCTAACCCCCTATTTCACAAAAAACCTATCATAACATTCCCAAAACCCCTCATACCCTCTCCATCCACAATCCCTCATACATTCTTACCCTTGGTGGCTGAAAACTAAAAACACCATAAAAATCTTCATACTCATTAAGAAAACTCACACACTAGCAAACATGGAGTATGATCCTTCATATGACCGAGATGAAGAGACACACAGTGACTCTCCTACAGAAATACATGCACTAAGGAGGCCTCACAAGGGTGGCAAACATATATGAGAGGAGCCTACTACACTTGTCGAGTTGCAGGCCTGCCCTCTTGCTATCACATGCTTCCAACACCAATCCCATTATCAGTTCTATGATATGGTTGCTAAAGTCTAGTATCATCATGAGTTGGCCCAGTTGTTTGTGCTTCATCTACATAATAGCCAAACCACTCTAGCTGGTGTGACATTCACCTTAACATCAGAGTCTATTTCTCTAGCAACCGACATTCGTAATATCGGAGAGCAGTGGAATAAAAGGCAACAAATTGACAGTGAACATTATGAGCCATACATCAAGCCCGGTAATTTGAGACAACTCCGCAGAGTTTTTCCCTTTCGGTACCTAAAAGATTCATATGCTCCCTTGATTAAACTTATAATGAAATATTTCAGCTACGAGGGCCGGTTTTCTCGCATATATGCCTATCATATCAAATTTTTGATGCACTTTACCAGGGTGAGAATGATGAATCTCCCCTACTTCATGTGCCGAAATATTGAGAAGATGACCACCCTAGTACAACAAAAGACTCCTCAACAGAAATTTAATAGTATATATCATTTTGCTCTCATTAAAATTGTGGTCATGCATCAGCTTGGTTTGCAGGGCATCTCATGGGAGGATTTCATTTCTCATGAGTTCTTCACAACTCCTCAGGGACCTCCAGAGGCTTTTCATGAGATAGGTGGACCTTCACATCAGCAGGAGGGTCATGAGACACAAACCTCTAGTGTGCCGGTGTTTGTCACCTATCAAAAGGGCACTAGGCAGTTGTTTGCAGCAACAAAGTGAGTATTATCTCCACCCGGGATGGAAGGGGTCTCGCTTCCTTCATCAGCATAGCAGGTTCAGGACAAGGGCAAGAGGCCATTACATGATGAGGGGCCTTCAGGTGAGCAAGAGACCAATTTCATTCTCATTCAGAATGATGACACTGATTTGGGCCCACAAAGCTCAAAGATCAAGGAGGTCATCCAAGAGCAACAGGCAGACATCAATGCTTTGTCCCTCAACATAGAAAGAGCTAAGTGGATAATAAAGTACCTAGAGCAAAGAAACAAGTAGCTAGAGGACCAACAAACCATTATGGAGTTGCAAAACATACGAGAAAACCGCTAAGATGCCAAGAAGAGGAAAGTGAAGCTCATATCACTTGAGCAAGAAATTAATGCGGATCGAGAATCATGGCTTGAGAGAGTGAACATCCACTTAGAAAGGTTGCTAGAGAAGGCTAACAGGGAGAAAGCAATGTTGAGGCATATGGCCTACCATTACATGGCGAGGAATAAAAGTTGCAAGGCAAGAATCAGAAGCTTGAAAGCAAAGTTGAAGAGGGCATCGAGGAGGCGAAAGGAGCAAGATAGACTTCAGATATTGGCTGAGGCTTCCTTGGTCGAACACAGCAGCTAATGGAGAACACTCAGCCCAAATTTCAAAAAAATTGGTTTTTTCATTTTTGGAATTTTTGGGCTAAAACACAGAATTTTTTGCCCAATGCGTCGCGCCACCTGGCGCTCGCTTTTGATGGAGGCCTCAAAATGAAGAAAACTCGGCATTTGTGGATTTGTCTTGGAAAAATATGCATGCCTACCAATGGCCAAGAAATTTTGACAAGTTTTGAGCCCCAAAAAAGGTCAAAAACACCCTAAAATTGACCTTTCTGCCTCTATTTGGACACACAGGAAGCAGTGTTGGGAAAACTCAGTTTTGGAGGGGAAAATGGAGGCCAAATTCAAAAATTCCACTTGTTCTGGAAAGTAGATAGGTAGAAATTTCCAACAAGCACACTTAGAGAAGATTTGGACACCAGGAAGGCCTCCACAAGTGGCTTCAAACAGGCGCTATGCATAGGGAAATCAGCGCAGCGCATTGGGGAAATTTTGCTCAGTTTGACCAAGTATACTCTGTTTTTCGCCTAGTTACTTGACAGTTTGACTTTTCTCCTTCTTAATGTCAAACGTGTGATGTAATTTAATGTAAATTGATGGATCTTGATGTAATTATGTCAAATTTTCACTCATGGAGGTAGATTCATCTATCAAAAAGTAGTTTGCAACTAAATGAATCAATTCGCTTGTTTCTAGAGGCAAGCTGTTCCACTGCCTAATTTTTGGTTCTCAATTTAGAATTATTTGGAACAGCTCCTAAACTTATGAGCTCAACCCCTAGAGGCTAGGATGAGTTATGGTTTGTCTATATCTTGTGATTTTTCAGTCATTAGCATGGTTGGACTTTTGAGAAAGCTTGGTGTCATGCGGAAAGAGTTATTTTTGCTGAAAAAACTAACCTCCCTAGGAGTGTAAGACTCTCTAGTGACAAACAAAACAAGTAAGAGCAATCCTTCTCTAAATATACATTATCCTATGAGAAACCAAGTGTTTTTCGATCTTACCTTAGGTCCAACGCTTGTTGTAGCAGCCTAGCTTCGTTGATCCAGATGAGATCCTCCTTCACTTTGAAACCTGCATACACTAACAATCAAACGATTACATAACACCTGAATATTCCATAAAACAAAGCATATTCAACATATAGACCAAGGAGTATATGAAAAAATTCATGAACAACAAATCATTGAGAAGAATGGACTTATTTGTATTAAGGAAACAAAAAAAGAAACCATTACAACCTGAGCCTTGGTGTTGTGCAAGTTCCTCCCAGGGTCCAGCAAGAGTTTTCCTCTACTTTGACAAGCTCACCCACTTCCAATATGACAACAAGAAAGGATGGTAATCTCTCCTCACAAGTTTACAATGGAATTCCTAATTCCAGCAGCATCTACCCTTTGGAATGTTCAGCTTTCAACCTCCCCTCCTCTGGCCCAAGGCCTGTATTTATAGTGTTCTAGAGGAAGTTATTCAGTTCCAACATCAATGGGATACTCCCTCTTCTGGATGGGGTAGCTCCTCTCTTGATGGGATAAGTTCCTCTATCATAGGGATGCATGAACCATCTGGAGGCGCTCAATACACGTCAAACACTCTTCTAGAAGGCTCTAGAAGTGACCACAAGTAACTTTTTTAAGATGAAACTCGCGCCTTTTGACCTTTACAGGGGTACCACCCATCCTTTGGCTTACAGAGTGT
This sequence comes from Pinus taeda, assembly GCA_000404065.3. Taxonomy (NCBI): domain Eukaryota; kingdom Viridiplantae; phylum Streptophyta; class Pinopsida; order Pinales; family Pinaceae; genus Pinus; species Pinus taeda. The sequence continues at coordinate 11,923 of APFE031364358.1, forward strand.
ACAAGTACGCAGGCACAGTGTGTTTGGGATGCGTACACGCAGGCAAGGTAGAAGAACCTGCGTACCCAGAGATAAACATGTTTTTAAGTGACTTTCTCTCTTTTTGAAGTTTGACATGAGCAGAGGTATTAGGCTTTACAAGGAGGATAATATGACTATTGATGGAGCCATATTAACTGCAGATAGTCATGGTGACAAATTTCAGTGTAACAGATTGCCCCCTAAAGTACGAAGCCTGTAATAGATAAGGGTTTATATCATATAGGAAGGGTGAAGTACTTTATCATTTCGAGGATCATCTTGTGGAGAGCCCAGTCAGAACCTGCAATTTTCAACACAAAATACATGTATAAGATCATTATCTCGCTTGAGGTAGGCATTCCCATACTCAGATCAAAAAACTTTAACTAACAGACTAACTTATTCTAATAAACAGGAATGATATTCATAATACATCAATAATTATAGACTCGTGTAGACACAGTATGGGCGCAACCATCTGTTTTATGATTGGTCCTACAACATAATGAATACAAAACTCCTCGCAGCCTGGATGGTGGAAACTAGATCCAGGGTCTTCATCTCTAATTCCCGAATTGGTACGATTCTAGCCATGTGAATAAATGAGCCGATGCCGAACATGGTAGAAACCACTTGATTACCAGTCAATGATGTAAACTGTTAACAAGCGTGAGAGAGACCACCAGTAATGTCAATGGTTCTCAAAGTACCCAGCACAATCCATGAGATGTGAATGAATGAGTCGATGTCGAACATTTCATGGAATCCTTCGATCGCAAGTCAATGATGAAAACTGACGTCGAAGGCGAGAAACCTGCCATTGATGCATGCAGACTCCAAGGTACTGACGATTTCTCAGTCAACTCTCCAGATAATGTGCTGATGTCGATAGAAAGCGACCCGTCGCAGGCAAGCCCACAACACGAAACCATAGTTCAAGTTGAAGAAATGTTGCTGCAAGGACTGACTCAATGATGACATGATGAATGATAGGTATTTTGCGGTTTGAATGTTTTGTTTCAGACCTCTTGAACACATAACGACACAACAGATGGTTTGGTGATAAATGACTCAAAGTCGACTCCCATAACCCGGCTAAAAATGTCAAGTGATTTTGGTCAACTGTGAGGTAAAGGATTTCCCAACCCAGGTGAATGAATAAGTGTCGTGTTCAAAAGTGGTAGTAAGGTTTTTCTTGAGACAAAAAGATATCAAATAGGCTCATTCTTCTCATTTTTCCCCCACCATTTCTGGCAAGTACCTCTTTATTTTTTTACAAGCTTGAGGAGGATAAAATATGCTTGTTTGTAAGCTCATCCTTCGGATGAGTCCAACTTAGTTTTTGATGCGAACCCTAAGGAGGAGCGGTCCGTTCCTGTTTGTAATAGAACAGGTCCTTTACTGTGAAATTTTAACGAGTCCAGTATAGGAGAAACTCGGCGTTTTTCATATTTTAGAGAGTCTGAAAAACTTAGAAGACTCCAGATTGAACTTTTTTGTAAATTTGTGTCTCCTAAGCCCGAAAAAG
>APFE031364360.1:0-38874 GCA_000404065.3 Pinus taeda
AATAAATGATTAATTACGACCTACTATAATTTTTAGTGTTTAATAAGATTGAAAATGAGAAATTATAATTAATTAAAGTTAACCATTAATGATTATGTTAGTCACATTAACAATTTGAGCTAGTTAACAGAAAGATTGGTTTTGGAGTGTGAGCAACATCAATGGCTAGAGGTATGATTTCTTGGGTGTTAAAGTTTTCGAATTCTTTTAAGTCTTTATTCCGCATTATAGAATTGATATTTAGCTATCAGTTGGTATCCGAGCATTTTTTACCTCTACCTTGGTGTTTATAGACATGCTATGTTTGGCTAAATGCCATATTTTGAGAATTTTTTGAATTAAGGCATTTAATTGGAAATATGTCTAATTTTGCTCAATTTTTATGCATATAATATTTATTTGGTTTAATTATATGCAATTTAGATAATTGGATAATTACTGTGCAAATTTATAGCTATGCTCATATTTAATTTGCAGAAATTGATTATTTCTACTCTAATTAATACATGCTATTTTGGATGAGTATATGAGACCCATTGTTGAATGATTATGCATGAATATTATAGTTTTATTTATGAAATTTATAATTATTCTCATATCAAGTTAAATTTTGTGCATAAAAGAAATAATCTCTAGTGATCCATATAATTTTTAATTGATTAGAGAATAGCCACATCATCTCTAATTAAATAATATTATATATTATGATTGATTAGGATCACATAAAGAATATTTAGACATTAATTGTAATTAATTATACTAAATATAATAAATTTTATCCGAGAGGATTTTTTATTATATTTATATAATTAATTAGGATAAAATATTCATAACTTACCCACAAGAATTATGAAATAACAATTTTATCATAAAGTTCAAATCTAAGATAGAATTTATATCAAATTATAGTCATAATATACCCTTTAGAATTATGAATTAAGTGAATAATTTGATAAATTCTATCATAAAGAATCATTGAATCTGCTTGAACTAAAAATTTATCCCACAGGCAATTTGTATGTCATTAGATTCAATTTTAGACATTGTTTACATTGGTAAAGCATGAAATGTTATTTTTAGGCCTCACTTTTAACATAAGGATGTGATTTTTAATTTGATACAGTTGTACAACCTGCAAATTTCTCTGATATTTGTTGTGATATCCTCGAACTTGAGGCAGATAACTTTAAGTTCTGGAAGGAGAGAGTTCTCCTTCGTTTGGGGTGGATGGACATAGACTATGCTATTAGGAAAGATGAACCACCGACACTCACTAATACCAGCACTACAGTGGACATCATGCCTCATGAACGATGGGAGTGATGTAATCGCCTAAGAATGATGTTCATTAAGACTAAAATTTCGGCTAGTATTTGTGGTTCCATTGATTAGCACAAAAAAGTATGAAACTTGCTGAAAGCCATTGATGATCAGTTTGTCACATCAGAGAAGGCACTAGAAAGCACCCTAATAATGAATTTCTCATCCCTAAGGCTCACTAGTGCGAAAGGTGTACGCGAGCACATCATGCAAATGAGGGACACTATGGCTCAATTGAAGAAACTTGAGCTTGAAATTTCAGAGTCCTTCCTGGTGCACTACATTCTGAACACCCTTCCACACCAATACAGACCCTTCAAAATCTCATACAACACACATAAAGATAAATGGTCAATTAATTAACTCATGACCATGTGTGTTCAAGAGGAAGGGAGGCTCGTGATGGAACTAGCAGAAAGTGCAATGCTAGTAACGCGTGGAAAGGGAGAATCTCAAGCCAATTAGAAAGGGAAAGGTAAAGTACCTCCCCAAGCCAATATCAAGAAGGATTCCAAGTGTTTCTTGTATAAAAAAAGAGGGACACATGAAGAAGGAATACGCCAAATTTTAGAAATGGCTTGCAAACAAAGGTAATTCAATCTCGTTTGTTTGTTATGAATCTAATATGGTTAATGTGAATATTAACACCTAGTGGATTGATTCTGGATCAACAATTCACATTTTGAATTCCTTGCAGGGTTTGAAAAACCTAAGGAAGCCAGTGGGAAGTGAGCAAAGCATCTTATCAGGAAACAAGGTAGACTCGCATGTGGAAGCTATAGGAACATGCTTTTTAACTTTAACTAGTGGTTTTGTTTTAGAATTAGAAAAGACCATTTATGTTCCAAGTTTTTATAGAAACTTGATTTCACTTTCAAGACTTGTACATTTTGGATATTCTTTCAAATTTTTAGAAATACCTTTCAGTTTATTTTATAAATATGATTGTGTTGGGAATGGTATTTTGTCTAATGGTCTCTACTGTATTAATTTACAAAACAATGTCACTTATGGTTCAACGCATGTTCACACTAGCACTAAAAGATGTGTTATTAATGAAGATTCCTCTAAATTATGGCACTGGAGATTAGGTCATATCTCCGTAGAAAGAATTAAAATATTAATAAGTGAAGGGGTACTTAATACCGTGAATTTTACTGATTTTGAGACTTGTATGGACTGCATAAAGGGAAAGCAGACCAACAAGTCAAAGAAAGGTGCCATAGGAGTTCGAACATATTAGAGATCATACATACTGATATATGTAGTCCAGACATGGACTCACAAGGTTAGAGATACCTCCTCCCTTTTATAGATGATTACTCACGATATATGTATCTCTACATGCTTCATAAAAGGAATGAAGCATTAGATGCCTTTAATATCTTTAAGGCTAAATTAGAGAAACAATGTGGCAAGTAAATTAAGATCATGAGATCAGATAGAGGTGGAGAATATTATGGTAGATACATATAATATGGACAAGCACGTGGGCCATTTGCAAAATTTCTTCAAGAGCATGGAATTGTTGCCCAATACACCATGCCTGGTTCATCCGACTAGAATGGTGTAGCAGAAAGAAGAAATCGAACATTATTGGACATGGTGCAGAGTATGCTTGGCAGCTCCAATCTTCCTAAATCCTTATGGACTGAAGCATTTAAGATGACAATGTATATATTAATTCGATTTCTAACCAAGGTTGTTCCTAAAAGACCATTTGAATTATGCAAAGGTTGGAAACTGAGTTTGCGACATATGCACATTTGGGGATGCCCGTCTAAAGTGAGAATATATAATCCACAAGAGAAGAAGCTGGACCCAAGGACCATTAGTGGGTATTTCATTGGATATGCTAAAAGGTCTAAAGGTTACATATTTTACTATCCATGTCACAACACTAGGATTGTGGAATCAAGAAATGCAAAGTTTCTTGAAAATGACTTGATCAATGGGAGCGATAAAATAAGGAACATAGCTTTTGAGAAGGATCATTCAGAATCTCAACCTTCCACCTCAAGTGATTAATTGGTTATTGTTCATAGCACCCCTAAAGTACAAATTGGTGCTGAAAAACCAATTGTTGAAGTTCCACAAGCTATTGATGACATTCCAGTAGATCAGGTAGTTCAAGAGTTGCCAAGAACTTTTGAACAACAAGTTGAACCACATACTTCTCAGGAAGATAATGGTACAACATTAATAAGATCTATTAGACCAAAGAGATCAACAATTTTTGATGATTATATTGTGAATCTACAAGAATATGACTACAACATTGGAGCAAAAAATGATCCTTAGTCCTTTTCACAAGCCATGAGTTGCAAAGAATCAAAATTATGGTATGATGCCATGAAGAATGAGTTGAACTCTATAAAGAGTAATGAAGTCTAGGATCTTGTTGAGTTGCCTAATGGTGCAAAATCCATTGGATGTAAATTGGTCTTTAAGACAAACAAAGACTCATTGGGCAACATTGAGAGATACAAGGAAAGACTTGTTGCTAAGGGATTCACTTAGAATGAAGGAATCAATTACACAGAGACTTGCTCTCCTATATCTAAGTAGGATTCCTTGCACGTTATGATGGCATTAATAGCCCATTTTCACTTGGACTTGCAAAAAATGGATGTTAAAACAAGATTTCTCAATGGAGATCTAGAGTAGGAGGTTTACATGAAACAACTTGAAGGATTCCCCTCTAGTGATGGTGAGCAATTGGTTTTCAAGCTCAAGAAATCCTTATACAGTTTAAAGCAAGCATCCTACCAATGGTATTTGAAATTCCATAATGTAATTTCTTCATTTAGTTTTGTAGAAATCATTATGGATCAATGTATATACCTAAAATTCAGTGGGAGTAAAATATGTTTTCTTATTATATATGTGGATGACATTTTCCTAGCAACCAATGATAAGGGTTTGCTACATGAGGTGAAAAAATTCCTCTCTAAACATTTCGATATGAAGGATATGGGTGAGGCATCTTATGTCATTGGCATTAAGATCCATAGAGGCAGATTTCGAGGCATCTTGTGTTGTCTCAGGAAACCTATATTAATAAAATTTTAGAGATATTTTGGATGAATGATTGTTCACCAAGTGTAGCTCCCATTGTGAAGTGTTTCCAAGAATAGTGTCCACTCGGATGCTTCTATTCCCACTAATACTGGTGGCTATCTCAGAAACAAATAAGTAAAGTCTACTTTCGCTTTCCTTTATAAAAATAGATATGAGTGGAACAAGGAGACCAACCTTAGTTTTGCGCTTGATTTCCTCTCCTTCCTGATAGAGCTTTGCGACTTCTTCTTTGTCTGCCCAGCTTCAAAGAGCACTTGTGGAATCATAGCAACATACTACTATCGAAGAACAAAGATCTATATTCATAAATAACACAGGACCAGATGTGTTTTAACCATAGAAATGCATATATAAGTAAACATACAAGAATATGGAGGAAAACTTGAATAGCTTTATTAAGATAAAAAGTTGCAAGAGGATTACAACCATATGTTCTAACCCAACATCATCCTCTAGCTAGAAAGCCCTTCTTCACCTCAAGAAAAGCTTAGATCACCTAACACTATGAATATACACTAGAAAACAAACAAAACTTCTCTATAAGATACAAAATTCCAGCCTGTGGATCTCTGTGATGAGGGATCCATATATAGATGATTATAGGGAGGTGAGTCATCTTCCGGGGTCTTGATTAGTGTCCTCTCTATGATAGTTCCTTCTTCCACTTGGAGAATTATGATCTCTTACTCATCCTTGGTCGAAAACAGAGAAGCAAGTGTCAGAGGGGAAGCTTCTGGAAGATTCCATGATCTTCCACCTCGCATTTTGTCCCTGCCATTTTTCCATTCCTGACCATCGCACGCTATAGAGGAGCCATTCAGTATGCATCACACCCTATACACTCGGAAGATGATGTACATCGCATCCTCTGCACTGGGTTTTTAGTATGGTCCAACTTTGACCATTTATGAGAAGTTTTCAGTGGAGAACTTCTGGGAGATGATGTAATCAACTGACCTTGTTCCTTTAGGCAGTCAAGAAACACATTTAGGGACTTAGGAGCCCTCAGTTTATGGACATTTATGATTATGGTTGAAGTGCCCAAAAATGTCTATAATAGTTGCCCCCTAAAGCATGAAGTCGTTAATATTTTTGATGTCGCGTGAAATGCTTTACTATGAGGATCCAAAGTTTTTTCGAGCTGGGAGGCGACCTGTAATAAGATACAATACAATACATTATTTTGACAACATTTTTTCATGATCTAGCTAAGGCGGGTATTCCCATGCTCAACTTTATAAATTCATTTTCATGTACATAGGACAGACAATCATCTGTGTGGCAGACTGATGATTTTGACTCATCATCATTTGATTTGGATGATCATCTGTTCGGCAGTTATGTACACTTGATTTCTTTATATTCACGAATATATCGCAGCTCGGATGGATGAAACTAGATCCAAGGTCTTCAAAACTTGTTCAATCTTCACTCGGAGTACAAGTCGATCCATGTGAAAAATGTTCTGGAGCTGAACATGGAAAGACATCGCCTGATTACCAGCCAATGATGTAAGTTGTTAACAGGCGTGAGAGGAATCAAGGACAATTGAATTGTACTACAATACATTGCACGTGGTGTGAAAAAGGACTTGGTGTCGAACACCACGTAAAATCTCTCAGTTGAAGGCCATTGATGTAAACCTGTTGCCAAAAGTGAGAAACTTGCCATTGAGGAATGCAAGCTTCAAAGTACTGAAAGGGTTGTTCCTAAGTCAACCTCTTAGATAATGTGCTGATGTCAACAAGAAGTGACCCATCGTAGGAGGGCCTTAATGAATCCCACATCAGCGACAGGGAACGAAGCAAATGATTTTGGAGGTAAAAACAATCTGATGATACAGGGTCCAGTGTGGTGGTCATGAAGGAATGGAGCATGAATGTATTGCAGTGGGTGAGACACAGGTGAATTGTCTGAATGACTTCACTTGAACATATCGGTGACATAGACGATGGATTGGTAGCGTTAACCCCAAGAATGGATGGTGTGATGGACCAATGGTGATGACTAGTGAACGGAACAACCCAATCCGGCATGGATGCGGAAAGAAAGTGTCATGTTCAAGAGTGACTTGCTACCAATAAAGCTTTTTCAAGTTTTCTTCCCAATTTTCCCCAGTCATTGCTAACCAGTACCTCTTTATTTTTGTCAAGCTTGAGGAGGACAACATATACTTGTTCTATAATCCACCCTTTGGGGGAACCTGTCGCTATATTTTATCAAGCCTAGCGACAGTGAAACTCGTTCTCATCGATTTGGGCGAGTTTGTCGCTATTTGGTTTTAACGAGTTTAATGAAAAAGATAACTTGGTCCCTTTCAATTTTAGAGAGTCTGCAAGGAGCAGAAAGGAGACTCCAACGATTCTTTTTGTCATGTAATCCCTTGAGTCTGAAAATGTGTAAAATAATACAAAATGGATGAATTTTCGATAGTTTTAACGAGCCGAACAAGACAAGCGCTCGATATTTTTGTGTAATAATCCCTCAGGTCCAAAAAGATTAAAATCTAGAGGAGGGACAACACTTTTGATGACTTTTAACGATCTGGAGAGGCCAATCGCTCAGCAATCTATTCATATTTTACGAGTCAGTTGAAAAGAGCTTAAAGGAGACTCATTTTCGAGGAATGAGTGATGGTTTGTGGTAGCAGCTGATTCCAAGTAAGGTTTGAAATTCTCCAATCATGGTAGTGTCACAATGATGGCTAATAGAATCACTCTTCGCAGATGTTCCTAGAAGGGGTAAACAATCATATGGGGGTGAATGATCAGCTAAAAAAATAGTGGAGGTGATGATGAGAACATGACCAAGGCTCAAAATATCGTGATAAGGCATTCACGATGGTTATTTACCGGTTCATCTTTTAATGAGATTAAACACTAGGGGAAACATTTTCTCATGACTTATGTTTATTTTTTAACGATCTTGAACTATGCACTAAAACTGCTCGTGGGGGGTTTATTTTTTAACGAGCTTGAACCCTACGGTAACACTGCTCACCAGTCGTATGATAAGGATTTCTCATTCAAGATGTTATTTTGAAGGGCTTTACATATTTTAAAGCTTTGCCCCAAATCCTTTATTTATGAAAGCGAGGAAACGACTAGCCTTACGGGTTTAAGGGGTTAGAGGTCCTACAAATTTAAAAAATAAATAGTCGCTCTTCGCTTGCATGCGAAAAGGCTTGCATGACCCTAGGTATAGTGAAAAATTTCCAGGTTACCAAGAAAGTTCCCCGCAAAGCAGACCGAATGCTTTCATGGCGATGTTTACCAAAATAGAAAAAGGGGAGTGGTGCAAACACATGCCACTCAGCATAACCTTAATGAAGGTATCTTATTCCACCCTAATCCCATTTTCCTGTGAGGATGGGTGTGATACTAGTCATATATCCCCCACGGAAACCAGCTTTATACCCAAGGTTTCCCTGCCGAAACAGACCTGGGTGCATGCACCCTCGGTTTCAGTCACATCCTCCTGAATCACTCGCGCTCATGAGGTGGACAGACTGTAGATCGATGAAACATTCCTTACATGAAGAGACCATTTAGGGATGGCACTTGACTATTTGCGATGTGTGAACTATGGAATGACATTTGGTCTACGAGCTTGACCATTCTACCCTGGTGCGGAAAACTCTAAAGAGTGAGGAGACGATGGCTCCCATGCAATAAATAGAGTCATGTCCAAGGAGTAGATTATAATCCAAGGGTCCTTGAACTACCATCATGTTCATGTGAATGGTTTTCCTTCTCAAAGTAATGGGCACATTTGGAAGGATCCCTAAAGGTCGACTGGTTCCTTTGTCGAAGCCTGTCAGATTTCTCATTTCAGGCAAAAGCAATGGTGAACAAAGCACTTTCCAAGTAGTTGAGGAAAGAATACTCACAGAAGCCCCTTCATCAATGATGGTACCAACCATGACCATTATGTAAGCTTGTACAATGATTTTGAATTGTACACTAGCTGGTAAACGGGGTCTCCCTAGTAGATTCCAGTCGAAGGAAATGACTAGGTTGCTTGGAGGTGGGACCAAATAGACAGCCGAATATGACTCCGATGAACTTCCTTCCTGCGGTAAAGGAACAGGAGGACTGCCCACAAGTTCAACAGAGTCTGTGTTGATGAAAAGAATTTGAACGGTGTTGTTCTCTTTCTCTTCAGTGATGGTATCATTCGAAGATGAACACTTTGAAGGCAAGACCGGGTCAACTGCCATCTCGACCTTTTGATTTTCGTCTGGTATGGATTCAGAGGGTTCATTTTAAATGATAGACACTTCAGCCGACCACAATGACGGGCCGGCCAGATTTTCAACCAGTGGAGGACTTGGCAAGGGTTCTTTATATCTAGGAGGAAGCTGTAGCGGTGAAACATGACGATCATCCAAAACTCTTTTAGCCTCATCAAGGAAGAGACAATGGTGGATGGCATGATCGCCTTCACACAATTTACAAGGAAATCTGGGATTCCTTTTCTATCCAGGTGCTTCACATTCACTGGTTGATGGTGTGCATTCAACGTGATCATCAGAGGTTGATGACACCATATTATGCAAACAAGGAGATTAGTCCCTTAAGATCCGAGGGATGCAGGGAAAATCTTGGTGATAGTGGTCTCCATTGCAAATGACATAATGAGATTTAGGTTTCGACGGTGCGGTGCGAGGATTTTCGCTAGATGACACCTTGTTGCCCCCTTTCGATTTTGGTTCTTTTTTCTTCTTTTCCGTTTTCTCTTTCTGCTTCTTCTTCTTCTCAGTTACTTGATTTTTAGCTTTATTGGCTTTATCAAGCGAAGAGGAAGGAGGAGACGGAGAATCAGGTAAGGTAGAAGGTTGGGAGGAAACTCTAGTGTGATATAGTTGCTAACTTGACTGTTCAGGAATTACAGGATTCTGAACGACAGAGGTAGAGAAGATCTAGACAGGCAAAGCAATTGTTAACCCTGGAAGTGACAATGTGGCCATATGCGGTGCACCAACATCTCCCCAAGAGGAGAATGGACTAGGATTTCCTCCAAGGGGAAATCCTTGGTTGGTAGACTCCATTTTCTGAACCTAAAGACCAATGAGGGAATTTGTGATGTTATTCCGATTAAAATAAATTTTAGACGCATTGACACATCTTGTTTTCTCAATTTTAAAGAGTCGAGAAGAAACAAAAGATGACTCTAGCCGCCTTCGATTTTTATTGAGCCTGAAGTGACAAGTGCTTAGAGGAACTTTTCCTTTAAGAAGTTTGAAAAGGAGAAAAATGGACTTCTTTGGAGATCTAGGCAGAGAGGATTACCAAACCAATCGCAAAACTGTAGAATACTTTTTATGGTACGGCAGTCAATCTTCTCGAATGCTGTGTTCAGTGCATTTCGATCGATAGGGCGGCAGACACGACTTCCTAAGGATAAAGGATGCAGCCTATTGTGGTCTCCCAAAATATATTCGACAGTACGTGGAAGCACAAGTCCGTACTGGCACTTTTCGTCTCAAAATGGAGGAATCACCCAACCAACAATGCAAGCAACAGTTACCAGGTTTTACGACGCCAGAATACGTCTCTAGCCTAGACCTCTAGATGTTGTGCATTAGGTTCCAAAGCATTGTTAGATTCATTAAATTTATTTTAATTTGATCTTGATTAAAAATTTTCCTTTCAGGTTCACCGCGTGATGTGTATACAATTCCTAAAATGCAGTCTAAGATGGTAAAAAAACATTTAATCTTCCTTTGACAATGAAAACCCTAGCTAATAAGGAAAGAAAGAATCTTTCAGCAAAGACCACATAGCATACGCTAAATGCACTATCCTAAATCAAACCAAGCAGTCAAAATGCAAATGCGCATGCATGTGTTTGTTTTCAACCTTCTTAATGTATGCATGATGATAAGAAAGCTATGTGAAAATCTGAATTACTTTCAGAGCGATAATACTCAACAAATTTCTTTTAAAAATGAAGTGAAGGTAAGACAGACACTTTGCGATTTCGAAATGAAAATTACTTTTCAACACTTCGAAAACTATTAATTAAAATCATATGCAATAGTAACTGTATAATTGACTATCAAGAACAATGGGATTTTCTTCTAAAAGAGAAAATGATAGCTATGACACTTTCAGATCAAGAAACGACAGTTCGACTATGCTACCTTTTGCAAGAGAGAACTGAAAATGGTGCACAATACATAAAAACACTTACAGTTCTTTACACTATGGAGGCGGAATAATGTGAGAGAATGGGTTTTCACAGAGATACACTGACCAGAGACAGCAAAACTCCTGAATAGGACTGAAAAAAGTGAGGAAAAAACCAAAGTCTGAAGGTAAAGTTAACCTTCCCTGACCATCGCACCTGTCACACTGTGAATTCAGTATGCAGTGCACCTACTGCACTGGGGAAGTGCAATCCATAAAGTCTGCCTTGAAGGCAAGGTGCGATGGTACAAGTGTGAGACTTTGAATGAGTTTTTACTCACAATTTGCAACTCAGTTTAGGGATTTAGGCCGAGTAAGTGATGTTCAGTATATGTAAAACACAGGGGTGATCTAAAGAGGTTACTAGAGCCACCACTTAGGGAAATTAGACTATTTGCAGATCGATTGTTTAATTCATAAACAAAACCCGGAGATAGACTGAAGCAACATTGATCTACTTTGGATTTGTATAACAAATGCAATTCGAAGGCTAGCTGGCTTGGCTTTAGGCTCCGTCTATAAGTTTATAAAAGAAAGAAAGATAAGCTAACAAACAATCTAGTCACTCGCCAGTGGATTTGCGATTTTGTTACTGGGAATAGTCTTCACTCGGATGCTGCTATTCCCACTAAGACTCGTAGCTATCTTAGAAACAAAAAAGTAAAGTCTACTTTGATTTTCCTTTATGAAAATAGATAGGAGTGGAATAATGAGACCAACCTTACTCTTGCACTTGATTTCCTCTCCTTCTTGATAGAGCTTTGCCACTTCTTCTTTGTTTTCCCAGCTTCAAAGAGCACCTGTGGAATCACAAAAACATACTACTATCAAAGAAAAAAGATCTATATTCATAAATAACATAGGACCAGATTTGTGTTAACCATACAAATGCATATATAAGTAAACATACAAGAATATGGAAGAAAAATTGAATAACATTATTAAGATAAAAGGTAGCAAGAGGATTACAACCATATGTTCTGACCCAGGATCATCCTCCAGCTAGAAAGCCCTTATTCACCTCAGGTAAACTTATGTCACCCAACACTATGAATATACACTAGAAAACCAACATAACTTCTCTATAAGATTCAAAATTCCAGCGTCGGGATCTCTATGATGAGGGATCCATATATAGATGATTATAGGGATGTGATTCATCTTCTGGGGTCTTGATTAGTGTCTTCTCTCTTATAGTTCTTGCTTCCACTTGGACAATGATGATCTCTTACTCATCCTTGCTCGAAAACAGAGAGGCAAGTGTTAGAGGGGAAGCTTATGGAAGATTCCATGATCTTCCACCTCGCATTTTGTCCCTACCATTTGTCCATTCCTGACCATCGCACCCTATATAGGAGCCATTCAGAATGCATCGAACCCTATACACTCGGAAGGTGATATGCATCGCACCCTCTACACTGGGTTTTCAGTATGGTCTAGTTTTGACCATTTATGAGCAGTTTTCAGTGGAGAACTTCTGCGAGATTATGTAATCAGCTGACCTTGTTCCTTTAGGGAGTGAAGCAACACTTTTATTATTAGTCCAGCTTTGTTCTGCTCCACTCTCCGACTTGATCAAAACACTCATCCTTTCATTTATACAATATTCAGCGTTTCGCGAAGGATTTCGTTTCTGTCTGATCTTACCCTCTATTATCACAATAAGAATAATGAACAAAAAATCATCTTTCAAGATATTCTCATATGGGAAATTTTCATTTCAAATTGTTGGTACTCAAAACCCTCCAGCATCTTACTCCAATGTTTTCCATCGTTTAAAACCTCGTTCCCTAGGCAAGTCTCAAACCATAAGTCTGAAACCAGACCAAATGAGGTCAGACTACGGCTCGAATTGCAGATACCCTCCCTAGGCTTTATTAAATTGTTTATATAAATGAAGTATGTATTTACACGATTAAATATTTTCTATTAGTTTAAGTTTAGTTTTGTTTAACTCCATCTATTTTAATATATTGACATTATTTATTCCTTTTTTTCCACTATTTTTTTCCTCTCAGTTTCGTTTTGTTTAACCTCTTCTATTTTATTATCGGTAGATGAGATGCTACCGTAGTTTCGTTTTTTCCATTAAATTATTATTATTATGTTTTTTAATAAGGAAAATTTTAACAAAAAATTATCTGTAGATGAGAGGCTACCATAGTTTCGTTTTTTCCATTAAATTATTATTATTATGTTTTTTAATAAGGAAAATTTTAACAAAAAAAACCATGAATTCTTTTATGGTCTTTTTTATGTATAAAAAAAAAATACATGTCACGATATATGTTTTTTATTATTTATTTGATTTTATATATATATTATAAATTTGTATTTTAAAATTCATGAATTCTTTATGGCCTTTTTTCTTTTTATGTCATAAAAAAAATGCATGTTTACGATATATGTTTTTTATTAATTTTTGTTATATTATATTATATATAATATATATATTATATTATATATATATATATATTATAAATGTGTATTTTTTATAATCATATATTTGTTTTCATTATAAAACTGCATTCAGTTGTGTTTATGATAAAATATATATTTTTGGTGTAAGGTTATATGAATTTATTATTTAATTTATGTTGGTTATTATTTTTATGTAAATTTTTCTCTTTCTAAATATGGAAATGTTTTTATATTTAACATGCATTTGAATATTGCAAGGTCATTATTACTTTATCAAAAATACTAATGTTACAATGTTTTTTTTTTTAATTGCTAGAATTTATGGCTTTATTTTTAGGTTTTAAACTTGCACTCTAAATGATATAGTGGGTTGTGATTCATTTATTTATATTATAAAAGCTATTTCATGTTTATAATATATATAAAATTGTATATTATCACCATATATTTTTGATGAAAGAATTAATTTGAGTTAATGCTAAGTAATGTGAAGTGAAGTATGTATTTTTTATAAAAATTGTTAGAATGCATGTTTCTATTTTTAATTTTTCAAATTCGACTATAAATGACACAATGGGTTGTGATTCTTTTATTAATATTGTAAAATCTTCATGTTTATGATGTATATAAAAATTTATCTTCTCACCATATATTTTTGTTGAAAGAATTAGTTTCACTTAATGCTATGTAATGTTAAGTGAAGTCACTTTTCAAAATCAGATTTAAGATTTAAGTTTTAGGCTTAGGGGGAAGAGAGAGAGGGAGCGATGGTGACATAGAGATAGAGAGAGAGGGGTGAATGGGTAAAAGGTGAATCAGAGAGAGAGTCTAAGAGACTAAGATATATTTAAGGGAGAGAGAGAGTTGGGGGATGGGAACGGGGAGAGAGAATGAGAGAGAAGAAGAGAGAAGGATTAATATTGAAAGAGTAAGAAAGGGAGTGAGGGAAGGAGTGAAAGAGACATAGAGAAACAGAGAGAGAGAGGGAGGGTGGGCGTGGATATCAAGAGAGAGAGGGAGAGAGAGGGACATGGAGAATGAGAGGGAGGAAGAGCGAGAGGAGGGAGAGGGCATGAGAGATAGGGAGAGCGAATGAGGAGGAGGGAGATAAAGAGGGAAAGAAATATTGAAAGTGGGAGAGGGGAGAGAGAAAGAGGTAGTGAGAATGAGAGTGAGAGTGACGGGAGGGAGAGAGGGGAAGAGATTTAGAGAGAGAGAGATTGAGAAGGATATAATGTTAGAGAGGTTGTGTGAGAGAGTCATTCTTAGAGTGAGAAAGAGAAATATTGGGAGACAGTGAGCGAGGGAGATATCAAGAGAGAGGGAGAGAAAGTGAGAGAAATAAATTGAGATATAGATGAATAGAGGGAGGGAAACAGAGAGAAGGAGAGGGCGGAAGGGAAGAGGAGGTAGAAAGGGAGTGAGCAAGAGAGAGAGAGAGAGAGAGAGAGAGAGAGAGAGAGAGAGAGAGAGAGAGAGATACAATATTATAGAGAGAGCGCGAGAGACACATAGTAATATTCATAGAGAAAAAGATTGAGAGACATTGTGAGAGAGAGAGATAGCATGAGTGAGATAGAGCAAGAGTTACAGAGAGTGAGAGAGAGTTCGTTGTTGAAATTTAACATTTGTTTCCGCATTTGTTTTTTGAACAGTTTTGTTGTGCTTTATTTCCACCTTAAATTTATAGATAAGACAAGGTAATTGATTGTGGAGGTGAACCAACATAGATCTATCTTTACTTTAGATCTATCAAGTACTAAGAGGAATCAAATGTTTCAACGTGAAACCCTCTTTTGTCGGCGCAAAACTCAAAGAAAGGTTTGCAACTTGAAAGATCTTATCACTCTATCTACTTAATAGGTTTGAATTTAAGATGGATCTAGGATAGTTTTTATAGAAGATGCATTATAAGGAAAGTATGGATGTTTATCAAGAATGAATTGATGTCTTCTAACATTTATAATTAATTTATATAACGATGATCATGTTAAAGATGTTGAATATAATTGTAAATAACATAAACAAATATAAATAATATCAATAATCCTGATACATAGAATGTAATGGTCCTCATATTTTCAATATTCATGACTTTTGTATTGGACTAAATGATCAAAATTTTAGTTCAAATAAGAAATTAAACAATTAATAAAATATTTTATTTACGTAAAATTCATCAAAAACGTTGAAAATGTAGATGTTAATTGTTTTAGAGAGGAGGCATAAAATAACAGGTTTTATTTGGTATTATTTATTTTGCAGTAATATAAATATATTTCAACACAAAATTCATCGTTTAAAAAGAGAGTGACAATTTAGTTTTTATGTCGATATTTTGACTACACTAGATTTATGGTTAGCTTAAAACAACATAGTAACAATTAACTTTTATTTACATCAAATTATCCCTACATTGCACAATCTAGGTTAAGATGCATGTTTTCCCCTCTAGTCATCCCTCAACATTTTTATCAAATATAGATAGATATATTATTGGTATATTCTCTCCCTTTACAAGTTCTGTTGCTAGCGGGTGGATATATTGTGACAACACATTATTAGTTGCCACTCAGTTCAAAGATCTATAGTTTCTGAGAGTCATAAAATTATGTTTTTCATTATTCGTCGTGGAATCAAGCATATTAGTAGACATGAAAGCACCAGTTAATAGGTTACTAGCACACCAAATAATTTTTAATAACCTCTCTATATCTCAACAACGATCTTCTAAATTTTCAATGATGGTACGTTTTCTTTCTATCCATAGCTATATGAATATGAAATTGTACATATTAGTGTTACAATTCATGGAGTGAAGTCATCATATATGTAGTAAAGGCTAGACCAAAATATGTTTCACACAAGGACATAAACCGTCATAATACCTACACATCTCCCTTATACTAGGATTTAGGGCATCATTCATACAATCAACGTAGATTAGCCCAGCCTAGCCTAATCTAGAATACACTATTCTATCCTAGCTTAGCCCAGACTAGCATTACCTAGCTTAGCCTAATCTAGCCTAATCTAACCTAGCCTATCTACCCTTTCCTAGCCTAGCCTAGCCTAATCTAGCCTAATCTGGCATAGCCTAACCTAACTTAGCCTAGCGTAGCATATCCTAATCTAATATAATCTAGGTTAATCTAGCCTACCCCAATCTAGCCTAGCCGCTAGGCTGATCTAGCCTGGCCTAATCTAGCATAGCCTAGCCTATCCTAAACTAAAATAACTTTTCCCAACCTAGCTTAACCTTAACTAGCCTATCGTAAATGAGCCTAGCCTAACCTATCCTAAACTAGATTATCTAACTTAGCCTAACACATGTTTAATCTAGCCTAAACTAGTTAGCCTAGCCCGTCTTAGGCTTAGCCTAGGCTAGGCTAGCCTAAACTAGCTTGGCCTTCTCTACCCTATCCTAAGCTAGACTAGACTAGCCTAGGCTAGGCTAGCCTATCCGAGCCTTGCCTAAGGTAGTCTACTCTAGCCTACCCTACCCTAGCCTACCCTAAACTAGCCTAGCCTAGCCTAGCCTAAAATAAAAATTGTCAAAAATATTCAAGTTTAAACATTTTAGATTACCTAGCCTAGCCCCTCTCTCTCTTCCTTCCTGGCCTTTCTTGTCCCTCTGTAACCCACCCTCCCTTCATATATCTCTCCAACTTAGTTCTATTAGCATCTATATCTCTCCATTTCTCTTTCCCTATAAACATCCTCGTTATGCTTTATCTCTATTTTACTTGTTTTCTCAAGTTTTTTACTATATTTTAGGTGATTTATAGGATTATGTCTCCATATTTCCCCCTCTGCTACTCTCACATTATTCCCCTCTGAAACTTATCTCTCTTTCAACATCCTCGCAATGATTTATCTCTATTTTATTTCTTTTTCCTAGGGATTTCACTATATTTTAGGTTAGTTACATTATTTCCTCCCCCTCTTGCCCCTCCCTCCCTCTCCCTTTGTTCCCAATCAAAACCTCCTTCATTTTCTCCTACATGCCCTATGGCTCTCGCTCTCTCACTGCCCCACAACCTCCTCACCAAAATCATTCCATCTCTGTCATGCCCTACCTCTCTCTCTCTCTCTTCCACCTATAATCTCACTCACTATCCATCTCTCAGTCCAAAATTCCCTTTGTGTCTATCTCTCTCCCATATCATCTCACTCCCTCTCTATCTCTTAGTCCCAAAATATCTCTCCCCCTTCCCCTATTAGATCCTCTCTTTCACTTCTAACCTACCTCTCTCATCTCACTCTATCACTCTGTATCATCCCCTATGTCTCTCACTCACTTACTCTCTATATCTCATTCCCAAACTCTCTCTCTCCCTCTCCCCCAATCATTCTATCTCTCTTTCTCTCCCTTCCCCAAATATGTCACAATAGCTCCTTATTTATGAAAAATTCCCAAAAAATGCTCTTGTGATCCCTCACGCTTCTTTCCCTATTATGTCCCATCCACTATTCACCACAACCATCTATCACTCTCCTATCTTTAGCTCCCTCTCCATCCCTCTCTCTAGATATTCCACCACCACTCACCCATTATTTCTCCACTATCCTCTCTCTAGGCCTCTCTCCCTCTCCCTCTCTTTCCCTATCCCTCTCCCTCCTCCACTTTCCATCCCATACTCTCTAGCCCACTCTCTCTCTACCCATTACCCCCCCGGTCTCTCTAAATTTCTAGTTTTCTCTCTTTTCTCGTCACACTTGAATTCTATCAATATTTCCCTCACTCACTCTATCCCTATTTCTCCCTTCATCACTCTCACACCTCTGTCTCTCCCTCTCAATTACTCAATCATTCTCTTTTTCTCTCTCACCACACTATCTCCTGTCTCCTTTGTCCCTCAGTTACACTTTATCTCTCTCTATATACCCCTCTCTTTATCTACCCTCTCTCTCTCCCTCTCTCTCTCTCTCTACCCATCCCCTCCACTCTCTCTCTTATTTCCTCTCCCTCTACATCACTCTCTTCTCCCCGCAACTTCCATCCATCCCTACCTCTCTCCCTCTCTATCTCTCCCTTTCATGCAAATCAAAATTTACACTATGTTACACAAGTACAAGCCCAACCGAGTTTCTAATTCCTAAATGTATTTCAAATTTAAAAAAATCTATGATGTCTATATTATATTATATATATTAATGAATTCTATAAATATTCATTTTAAAAAGAAATAAATATAATAATTATAAATTAGGTAACTAATATTCTCAAACATGTATATATTTCGCTCACTTGACTGAAATCACAAAATTCTTGTTAGATTCCCGTGTATCACCAACTTAGTTTAAAAGAAAATACAATTGTGACTTATCTAAATCAATATACACACCTAAATATTCCATCCAATATTCTAATGACAACTTTAAGTTTATTTCTTCCATATATGTTGGGACTCCAATCAAAATTGTGTCATCAAAAAATTGTTTGTGAGAGATATAAGGCCTCCTCCATATAAACACATGAATTCCATATTTGTTTGTGAATTAGATACCTTAAAGGTTCTCCCAAGACCCTCGAGTATTAGGACAAAAAGGAATGGAGAAATGGGATATGCTTGCCTTATTCCCATAAAATAATTGAAAGTGGAGTAGTGAGTTCTATTGAAAATGATATAAAATAATCAAGTGGTGACCAAGGAGTTGACTCAGATAGTCATGATTCATTGGAGAAGCCAAAAAATTTGAGTACGTGTTACAGGTATGACCATATTATATTGTGGAAATATTTTGAGATATCCACCTTAATGAGCATGTTATATTTCCTATTTTTGTTTAAATATTAAAAACATTTTAGAGTTACAATAATTCCATTACAAATTTGTTTGATCTATGACATATCTAGTTTTCTTTGTCAAGATGATT
Organism: Pinus taeda; assembly: GCA_000404065.3. Lineage (NCBI taxonomy): Eukaryota > Viridiplantae > Streptophyta > Pinopsida > Pinales > Pinaceae > Pinus > Pinus taeda. The sequence continues at coordinate 18,894 of APFE031364360.1, forward strand.
TCTAGAAATGGGGGCTTTAACTAATTTTTAATTACCTTAGAGATGACTTTATAGCTTATGTTACATAATGAAATCAACCTAAACCCATCTAGATCACGAGCCCTATCAAATTTGGGAGATGATGTAAGAAGAATTGTGTTCAACATAGGGAATAGAGGTCTAGTACATTTAAATTCCTTCACTAGAGGATAGATTTCATTTACTAAAAAATACCAACAAGCCTAAAATAAATGAGTATTAAATTCATTAGGTTTAGTGGCCTATGCTTCATCATGGTTTTCTGGAATGATTTTTTGGTTTTTTCCTTTTCTTTAGCAAGTTAATTCTAAACTTTTACTTCCATAGGATTTCCTCTTATTTCCTAAATTCTTCTATCTAAGTGAGGTGATATCCCTTTTGTACATCATGCTCCTTTCTTACACCTTCTACGCTTATTTTTTGTTGTATTTATTCAATTTATTTGGGTTTAAAGATATTTCCGAGCTCTTGAAGTTTCTAGTCTCTTGAGTTTCTATTGAAATTTATCCATGCATGATACTCATTATACTTTTGTTACTTCCTACCAAGATTTTTATTTACCGAGGAAGGATGGATCCTAATCCATAGACTTTCAAAACTCAAAGGCCTATTTCCAGGTTTGACATTGAGATCCTCGTTAAGAAATAGTAGTTAACAATCAAAACATGTAAGAGGGAGGAACAAAGCCTCCTTCTCTAGAAGGAGTTATGATATTAGAATCATATCAAAATGAGAAGTTATTTTATGCTTACATCCTTACCTATTATTGTAGGTGTAGACTGCATTGGAAATCTTCGTTTATTTAACGCCAAACTATCTAATTAGATTCATGAACTAATGAGAATCCAATTCTATAGACCAAATGCCTCCATTTTCTTCATTCAATTATTAGACCATATTAATGTCACTTCCTACTATAAATAGTTCATCTTACCAGAATGCTTTGATATTGCCTAAATTATGTAGAAATATCCCATTTGTCACTACCATATTTCAAGTGTAGATATTCATATCACATCCCTTTTCAATGGATCCTACATAGAGAAATTTCCCTAATATTATTATAGGAGCTACCATCTAATCTATAATATCTACCTCATTTGAATTACATAGAATCATTGATCGTGTAGCTTGTCCTATCAAATACAATACTATAGTTTTACAAGCATTTCAATAGTAAAAGGCTATTGATTGTATCCTTTTACCTGAACACTTTTTTTCTTCCGACATGGCCATTATAGGGATATCCATACTAATTTTATATTTGAGAAGAATTCACTTTCAATGGTAATTGAGGCACCGCACATTCCATAAAAATTTCATTCCAAAATTTGACTTATTATTCTCCCACCATTTTAATAAAAAATGTTATGAACTTAACGACAATTCTATGAAGTTTCCTTTTTTTTAGAGGTTGCAAAAATCATCTAATTCAAAAATTGTTGATACAACAACAACCAATTTTTTAACATAATTTTGTCACTTTATACTTTATTATATATTAACTATGGACATTTTTCTTTTAAATATTAATGATTTTCAAGCAAACTTTGAAAAGTATTGATGACCGCATTTTTGGAGGGGTTTATTTTTGGCACTTTAATTTTTGTTATGTTTTTAGCATGGATAATTACTTTTTCAAATGTTGGTTATTTAACAATTTTTTAAGTCTTCTTCTTATTCTTCCTTGAGATGTTAATTTTTTAAGTATTTTTCAGGTTTATTGTTTTTATTTTTCTTTTCAATTTTTTTGTAAGGAAATTTTAAATTTTTTTTTTGCAAAGTTAAAAAAAGTCGATATTTTAAATCTCATATTTTCATATTTGTGTATCATTAACATCAAATAATTATCAATAAAAAATAAATAATCTTAAACATTTGAAAAAATACACAATTTGAATATAGATATAATAAAAAAACACATTTTGGGGCTTTTGTTTGCTAAAAATGGCATGCGAAATAAATGAATTTTATGGGAAATTTTGAAAAAAAGACTTAGAAAGTAGCATTTTTAAGAATTTATGAAAAAACCTAATAATTTTCAAAGTTTGTTTTTTCAAACAATAACGATTCACATAAAAATTACAGAGAAATTAGCTAAAGAAATATTAAACATATTAAAAAAGAAATTAAACACTAATTCTTATCACAAAATATCGATGTCAGAACATTACAAGTATAACTTAAAAATAATTATGAAAATTGACCTTACTTTTCAAGAATAACAAAAATTTAATCAACAATATCATATAATCCATGTTCATCAACTTCTAGAGATTCATTACTGTCTTCTTCCCTGGAATTTTGTGGTTCAGTTTGGCCATTTTCCTCTCCTATTGGACCTTTGATGTCTACAAATTTCCAAAATTATCCCTCCCAAATCATTCCATCTAACAATGGTTGAGGTTCCTTTTCCTTTTTTGCCACACGTGATTTATTAAAATACCTCTTCCTCATCCAACTTGCATTGCATCTCGAAGAAATTTAATAGGATTAATTATTTGTTGAATAAATAATTATCATAAAGTACAAAATAAATAATTAAGTAAATTATTATAAACACATAAACACATAAAAAAGAAAAAAGAAAATATTGATGTTGTTAATTTTTTACAGCCCTACATTGTTCTTTTCTTTAAAAATTTCATTTTATCATTAATACATTAATGTCACCATATATCGATCATTACATTATTCATATCTACACCATTATCCATTACCATATGAAATTATATAGAAAGAACATCATCATCATCATCAATGCAATGGAACATAAAGGAACAATGGAAGAAAAACATGCAGAGATATAGAGACACCCAGATTGGTCTGAGACCAGGGAAAATTCCACTATGGGGAAAACCCTTGCAAATAATATTATTCTTAGATCGTCATCAAATCAATCAATTTTGGAGTATCTCATCAAGTGGAAGAACTTATGTAGTGAAGATTCGACATGGAAGGATGAAAATTTTATACAGAAGCATCCAAAACTACTCAAGTGTTGAGGACAACGCTTTTCAGAAGGAGAGGGTCATGTTAGGTCCCTATAGTATTAGTGATTCCACCATTACTATTATCATTGTATCCCTTATTGTTATTATTGTGCCCCTATTATCCCCATATTGTTATTAGTATGCCCCATAGAAACCCACTATTGTTATTTTTCTGCCCTTATGTTATTACTGTTATGTCGACTTGATTACACTATGACCCCTTAGACTCCTATATATACAAGAGAGGTTTAGTCATTTGTATCATCCAAGAATTGTTCATTTGTGTAATGTAAAGGAGGTTGTCCCTTCGAAGAGGATGAATTCTAAGGCATTGGTCTATTTCTCTATCTTTTGTGAGCTGGTTTCCTAAGAATCTACAATTTTTTGCCAACAATATTGTAGGCTATCAAGCTGTCTCACCAAGCCCTCCTGTATGCATCAAAGGTTCCACTACAAGCTATAATCAAACCAAAAATATCACAGTTGGAATATTTTCTCTGATAAAAAAAGTCATCAACAATATTTGTTTAAACTTGTATGACACAAGCTCCGTTAGCATTAAGTGCTCTAGCTATTTTATAAGGTTTCATCTCACAAGCCTTACATCATGCAAAATGATAATGCCTATGTTGAGATAATTCTCTTAATTTTATCTCACACAAACCCTAGTTCCCAATAATTCACCAAAGCTTTGACCCTTGCATTACAAAAAAAGGTCTACAATATGATTACATCAAGAAGATATGGATGACCTAGTAACTAAGTTGTGGGAATGACGATGCTCTCCCCCTTTATAAGATAGGTCAATTAGGAAAATAATATAAAATGGATAAAGTGGAAAAAATCCTAATATAAGTTATTAGGGTATATCCACATCATGGTAGTTTACTGGAGATGTACAAGTGCCATGTGGTGATTGAAAGCGACCTCCAATGTGGCATGGTATTTAAGATAAGGATCCACAATTCAAGCACTCCTCGTGACATGGTTTTGTGCTCTCTAAAAGAGGATCCAAGCTTTAATTCTCCTCAACATGTCCTAATTCAAAACAAACTCCAAGTATTGCACTCTCGAAGCAAGAATCCCTCAATACAACTAGGCAACATCTTAGACTATGACATCTTCTTGTAGTTGTCCTAGGGAGGAGTGCCTTTACTCCTAGTGCATGTTACGATGATCCATACTTATGCGGGAACACAACAGAATAAAAATATAAACATAAACACAGGGTTGAGGTAGAAATAAAACTTCTTGTCATTAATATCAAAGAATTCAAATATGCTTGCATACAAAATGGAAATAAACTAGCTCGGGCAATGGTAGGATATCTCTAAGAAGAGATGTGGGGGATACATGCCTCTAAACTATGTTACAATGAGGCTTGAAAACCTATTTATTATTGAGAAACAATGGAGAACCATAAACATCCAAAAACCTAACCCCAAGAGATGAAGCACCAAAACAATGGGGTTGATTGGGGTAAATTGGTACATTAAATTTATGGGGTCGTAACTTTGGGATGTGATCTTCGTTTGGCCATCATCATACCTCATTTCGACGATCTTTAAGATGAGACCAAAAATGAATCAGTAAGCCTATTTAGGAGCGACTTGGCCTTTGTGTTTTCCCTAAAAATGTTGTTTATGGCCCCGAAACGGCTCCAGAAGTTTAGGACCCGAAAATCTACCAAAAATTGTAAATTCTGCTACAATTAAGGAAACCAAAAAACTAAAATAGAAAGTATTGGCATCCAAGTGGAATAGGAAAGTGGCCACTAATATCCACCTCGATCATCAACCATGCTAAATATAGTAAACTATGGTTGACCATGGTAACCTTAGATAACTATGGTCAATCATAGTAAACGAGAGTGATCACCATGGTTAAGGTATCGCTAAAAATGTATGATTATTGTTAAACATCTCGAACTATTTTTTTACTATGGTTAATGATTTTTTGACTCGAATTGAACATGGTTGACTATGGTTGTTTATGTTCACCTTTGAAGGGTCAACTATGTTTAACTATGTCATCAAGCTGAATATTGCTAAATATGATTAACAAAGGGTCGACTAAGTTTGATCATGGTCAATTATTTAAACATTACCTATCAAGATTTGAGTACATTTATCTAATTTGGTTGACTATGTTGAACTATTAATATTAATCAATAATAGTATGCAATTATATTTTACCAAAGTTGAAGAGTGTTGATTTTAAAACATATTCAGACATAGTTTGGCAATGGTTGAACGTGGTTTGATCATGATTGACTATTAATATTAATATTAAATCATATTATATTATATTATATTAATACTAAAAGAAACCAAACTTTTTTTTATAAAAAATATTCAATCGCTGATAACTAATAGTTGTTTACCTTAGTTTTATAATATAACTATTTACGCTCGTTATTTTTAATTAAAGTTTAATATAAAACTCAAAACCTAAATTTGAAATTAATTCGATTATTTTTAATTAAACCTTAATTTAAAACTCAAAACCTCAATTATTTGTGCACTATGTTAGTCATTCTTTAACAAGTGCATTACATTGCAATTCTATTACATTACAATTTTACAAGAAGAGTTGTAGCGTACATTGGCTAAACACTCATAGAAAATTTCACCTCAATCTAAAATTCAAAACCTATATTTGAAACTCCTTCCTCCACTATGTGAGCTATTCTTTAACAAGTGTACTGGATTGCAATTTTATTGCATTGCAATTTAAGAAAAAGAGTTGTAGTGTACATTAGCTAATTTATCATAACAAATTAGACCATTGTTACATTTTTTTTTATTTTTTTGTTGACTAGTGGAATCGGTAACGGTGGTGGTATTGTACCCATGTTACATGGGGTTGAATCCCACTAGCTACCACTATAACCTCTACGAGGAACCGCCTAGCCCACAAGAACGACCCTTGCTTAAGACGAGACTTGAACTCGTAACGTCCACAACGGCACGAATGACTTAGCAGATCATCCAATGTTCACGATACCAAACCTTTGCGGGCGAAAGGTGAGCGGGCTTGGCCCAAGCAAGTCACTCCTTGCAACTAGTCAATGCCCTCGCTCAGGTTTGAGCACAAGACATCACCGTCTTTACGAGTCTGACTTTACCAATCAGCCACCTACGCCGACCTTAAAAGGTGAGCGGGCTTGGCCGAGGCAAGTCACTCCTCACGACTAGTCAACGCCCTCGCCGAGGTTTGACCACAAGACCTCACCATCTTTACGAGTCCGACATTACGAACCAGCCACCTACGCCGACCTTAAAAGATGAGCGGGCTTGGCCTAGGCAAGTCACTCGTGACTAGTCAACGCCCTCGCTCAGGTTTGAGCACAAGACCTCACCATCTTGATGAGTCTAACTTTACCAACAAGCCGACTCCGCCAACCCTCATTGTTACATGTCTTCATAAGTGTATTAATCTTTCTTTTATTGATACTATTTTAAGTTTGTTTTATTAATAATAGAAATAATAATTTTATAAACTTTATTTAAACTTTATTGTAGTTTTAATATTTGTATTTGTGTAATTAAAAATACATTAATATTAATAATAGTATAAAATATATTTTTGATATTAAACTAAAATTTTTGAGAAATACAACATTGTTTTTTTTTTAGGTTTACAAATCTTATCCCAGGCTACCAAGGCCCATTTCTTTCTTCCCTCCCCCTTCCCCAAAAGAAAGTTTCATTGAATGGTTCTAAATTGATACAAGACTCCTTTGGGAGCTGGAAGGGATGAAAGAATGAAGATGGGGATTGATTGAAGTACAACTTTTGTAAGCACCAACCGTCCTGCCAAGTTCAAAGTTATAATATTCCATTTCTAGGTTTTATCCTACATCTTGTTAATCACCAGCTCCCAAATACTCTTGTGCAAAGGTTCATCAGTTACCCTATAGCATGGTGTCATTAAAAAATTGTGATGGGTCAAAGCCTGTCCAGTCTGAGAGAGTTAGAGACCATTGATGGTACCCACTTCTCTACTATGCTTGATAGTTCGACCAAGTCCTTCCATCATGAAGATAAAGAGAAAGGGGGAGAGTGGATCTCCCTGCCTCAGGCCTCTTGTAGGAGTAAATGTCTTGGATGGAGAACCATTAACCAGAATTTAAAAGCTAGATGAAGTCACCAGGGCCATTACCCATATTACCCAGTTATGGTCAAATCCAAAGACTAGAAGGACCTTCCTGATATAAGTCCAATTCAACTTGTCATAAGCTTTGGTTAGGTCCAATTGCATAATCATTTCTGCCTTCCTATTGCTTAACAATGAGTGAACCACCTCCTGTGCTTGAATGATGTTATTGAGAATTTGTCTACTCTCCACATATCCTGTTTGCTCCACAAAAACTAGAGTAGGAAGAAGGGGTTTGAGTTTGTTGGCAATAACTTTGGATATATCTTGTACACCACATTGCATAAAGCTATGGGTCTGAATCTTCCTGGAGTCAGACTAATGTCCTGTTTGGGGATCAAAGAGATGAAGGATGTATTGAGTGCCTTCAAAATGGTTCTGTTCATCTTGGAGTCCTCGATGACATTTAGAATACCTTTCGTGACAATGTTCCAGCAAGCTTTAAAGAAATTGACATTGAAAACATCAAGGCCTCTTGCTTTACCATTCTGCATTTCTTTGATGACATCACTAGCCTCCTCTTCAGTCACTGTCCTAACGAGATTGAAATTATCCTCTCTTGTTACTAGCTTAGGTATGTGCTTTGTTAAGTCCCTCATGAAATGAGCTCTGTCTAAGATGGTCTCATCTGCGATGCTTCGAAAGTGCTGAACCAACATAGCTTCTATTTCTTCATGGGTATTGAGTAGTTGACCTGTGAAGTCCTTGATCGATGAGATCCTGTTATGAGACCTATTCTCCATTGTGGATTTTTGCAAAAACCTAGTCTTTCTCTCCCCTTATTTTAGCCATTGAACTCTTGTTTTTTGTCTCCAAAATATCTCCTCTTGTTTACATAAGTTCTCCCAGCCTTGATGATGCTTGGTGGTTTGATCATTTCTGGATCTATCAAAGCCATCCGTGATAAGGGCTTGATTGAGTTCCTGCATTTTACCTTCAATAGTTTTTTTTGCTTGAAAAATATTCCCAAATTCATTCTTGTTCCAATCTTTGAGTCTGAGCTTGATATGTTTCAGTCTTTTGTGTAGAAGAAACATTCTCATTCCCTGAATATGTATATCTTTTGTCTACCATTTTCCAATGTTGCTCATAAAATTTGGGTGGGTGAGCTAGATATTCTCAAATATAAAAGGTCTATTCTTAGGGGTGCCAATGCCTTGAACCTCAAGTTGGGCAGGGCAATGGTCCGAGCCACCAAAGGGGAGAATTTTCATTTTCATTTCCTTGTCTGTGAGCATAAGGTCATTTGAGATTATGAATCTGTCTAACTTTGAGGCTACTTGAGACTCTCCTCCCCTCTTGTTGTTCCATGTAAAGAGGCCATTACTTCTATTAGCATCAACTAGCTTCATATTGTCTATAAAATTCTAAAATGCTATAGAGTCTTTGCTTAAATTTCTGTTCCCACCTTTTTCTCCGATTGTGATTTGATCATGTTGAAGTCCCCACCCATAAAACATGGTACTCTTGTGTGTCTATCTCTTAGTTATACAAGAGATTCTACAAGCTTGAGTTTATCATCTGGTCTTTGAGGACCATAAATATTTGTAATTAAATAAATCTCCCTATCTCCCACAGGCTAAATAACCATTGATAAATAATTCCTAGATGCCTCAGCATCTATTATGCTAATATTTGGGGGTTCCAAAATGTATGTATTCCTCCTGCTGTTTTATCTGCTTTGACTTCTAGAAACTCATATTTTTTGAGCAACTTATTGTTTATTTTTTTTATTTTTTTTGAATGGAACATTTTGTTTCTTAGATAAAGATCATATTCAAAGCTTCTTGTTTAATTCTCTTGCTAAGTATCGTTTGTTTCCTTTTACTTCCTATACCTCTGATATTCCAAGATGTGAACTTCATTATGAAAGATTTGTAAAGGAGTATCTGGTTAGATATTTCATCTTACGTGAATCTATCATTAGTTTTCCACATTCCATCAATAACTCATTCTGCTTTTTTCTGCCTCTTTTCCTTCCTGGATTTCTAGGAGCTAGTCCTGGTGTGGTTTTCCTAGTTTTGAAACCTTCGTTGACCTTCCTTTCATTGTTTCTTTTCCTTTCCAGCCCTTTAGCCTGAGTTCTCCATAGGAACAAATGTTGTACTCTATTAAACTCTTCTTGAGGTAGTGAGTCTTATGTATTCATAACACTCTTAAAGATATGATACATGTTATGGATTCCTAATCTATAAATCCAAAACCTTGGAGAAGCCATTAAAACCTAGAAACTTAACATTAAAACCCTCACAAAAAATAAATAACAGTCCTCTTCAAACCATAATAAACCAAGCAAAAACAGCGAGACAAAACTACTGGAACGTAAAAAAACCCTTTATCATAATAAGAATTGCAAAAGATAAATGAAAATTACAAAAGGAAAACTCTCATTTTAGAATTGAAAAGAAAAGTTCGATGAATATAACAATAATGAAAAACTCGTGTCACTTCCCCTAATGTTTGCTAAAAAATTTCAAATTTTTTAAACAAACATGTTTCAAAATATAATATAGGCCACTACTATAGCTTTTATAAAGAAAGCAACCACTTTTCATTTTTTTTTAATATCTCTTTGGTTGAGAATGAAGCCAATTTTTTTTTAATATCTCTGGGCTGTCGGCAGTCTGCCTGAGCTGCTCTCGCGGCGAGGGTAGGCAGTTGCGTGGTCATTGGGCTACAGGCGTAGAATGCCCCCTGTCGGGGGCTTTTCCCTAGGGGTCGAACAGTCGACTCAAAACTGGTACGGACAAGGAGAATCTGAATATTTAATTAAAACAAACAATTGTGATGGTCCCTGTGGATGCTGATGCAATGTGATTTCCGCACAGTTCTCTGAATTTCAAAGTGAAGAAATTCAACCAAGCGCGGGTAAACGACGGGAGTAACTATGACTCTCTTAAGTTAGCCAAATGCCTCGTCATCTAATTAGTGACGTGCATGAATGGATTAACGAGATTCCCACTGTCCCTATCTACTATCCAGCGAACCCACAACCAAGGGAACGGGCTTGGCAAAATCAGCGGGACCCTGTTGAGCTTGACTCTAGTCCGACTTTGTGAAATGACTTGAGAGGTGTAGAATAAGTGGGAGTTGTTTTCGGTGCAAGTGAAATACCACTACTTTCAACATTATTTTACTTATTCTGTGGGGCGGAGACGGGGCACTGCCCCTGTTTTTTGCCTTAAGGCACGTTTAGGTGCCCTATAGCATGGTGTCATCAAAAAATTGTGATGGGTCAAAGCCTGTCGAGTCTGAGAGAGTTAGAGACCATTGATGGTACCCACTTCTCTACTATGCTTGATAGTTCGACCAAGTCCTTCCATCATGAAGATAAAGAGAAAGGGGGAGAGCGGATCTACCTGCCTGAGGCCTCTTGTAGGAGTAAATGTCTTGGATGGAGAACCATTAACCAGAATTTAAAAGCTAGATGAAGTCACCAGGGCCATTACCCATCTTACCCAGTTATGGTCAAATCCAAAGACTAGAAGGACCTTCCTGATATAAGTCCAATTCAACTTGTCATAAGCTTTGGTTAGGTCCAATTGCATAATCATTTCTGCCTTCCTATTGCTTAACAATGAGTGAACCAACTCATGTGCTTGAATGATGTTATTGATAATTTGTCTACCCTCCACATATCCTGTTTGCTCCACAAAAACTAGAGTAGGAAGAAGGGGTTTGAGTTTGTTGGCAATAACTCTGGATATATTTTGTACACCACATTGCATAAAGCTATGGATATGAATCTGTCTGGAGTTAGACTAATGTCTTCTTTGGGGATCAAAGAGATGAAGGATGTATTGAGTGCCTTCAAAATGGTTCTGTTCATCTTGGAGTACTCCATGACATTTAGAATACCTTTCTTGACAATGTTCCAGCAAGCTTTAAATAAATTGACATTGAAAACATCAAGGCCTCTTGCTTTATCGTTCTGCATTTCTTTGATGACATCACTAACCTCCTCTTCAGTCACTGTCCTAACGAGATTGAAATTATCCTCTCTTGTTACTAGCTTAGGTATGTGCTTTGGTAAGTCCCTCATGAAATGAGCTCTGTCTAAGATGGTCTCATCTGCGATGCTTCGAAAGTGTTGAACCAACATAGCTTCTATTTCTTCATGGGTATTGAGTAGTTGACCTCTGAAGTCCTTGATCGATGAGATCCTGTTATGAGACCTGTTCTCCATTGTGGATTTTTGCAAAAACCTAGTCTTTCTCTCCTCTTATTTTAGCCATTGAACTCTTTTTTTTTGTCTCCAAAATATCTCCTCTTGTTTACATAAGTTCTCCCAGCCTTGATGATGCTTGGTGGTTTGATCATTTCTGGCTCTATCAAAGCCATCCATGATAAGGGCTTGATTGAGTTCCTGTATTTTACCTTCAATAGTTTTTTTTGCTTGAAAAATATTCCCAAATTCATTCTTGTTCCAATATTTGAGTCTGAGCTTGATATGTTTCAGTCTTTTGTGTAGAAGAAACATTCTCATTCCCTGAATATGTAGATATTTTGTCCACCATTTTCCAATGTTGCTCATAAAATCTGGGTGGGTGAGCTAGATATTCTCAAATATAAAGGGTCTATTCTTAGGGGTTCCAGTGCCTTGAACCTCAAGTTGGACAGGGCAATGGTCCGAGCCACCAGAGGGGAGAATTCTCATTGTCATTTCCTTGTCTGTGAGCATAGGTTCATTTGAGATTATGAATCTGTCTAACTTTGAGGCTACTTGAGACTCTCCTCCCCTCTTGTTGTTCCATGTAAAGAGGCCATTACTTGTATTAGCGTAAAATAGCTTCATATTGTCTATAAAATTATAAAATGCTATAGAGTCTTTGCTTAAAGTTTTGTTCCCACCTTTTTCTCCGACAGTGATTTGATCATGTTGAAGTCCCCACCCATAAACCATGGTACTCTTGTGTGTCTATCTCTTAGTTATACAATAGATTCTATAAGCTTGAGTTTGTCATCTGGTCTTTGAGGACCATAAACATTTGTAATTAAATAAATCTCCCTATCTCCCACAGGCTAAATAACCATTGATAAATAATTCATAGATGCCTCAGCATCTATTATGCTAATATTTGGGGGTTCCAAAGAGTATGTATTCCTCCTGCTGTTTTATCTGCTTTGACTTCTAGAAACTCATATTTGTTGAGCAACTTACTGTTTATTTATTTTATTTTTTTTGAATGGAACATTTAGTTTCTTAGATAAAGATCATATCCAAAGCTTCTTGTTTAATTCTCTTGCTAAGTATCGTTTGTTTCCTTTTACTTCCTATACCTCTGATATTCCAAGATGTGAACTTCATTATGAAAGATTTGTAAAGGAGTAGCTGGTTAGATATTTCGTCTTACCTGAATCTATCATTAGTTTTCCACATTCCATCAATAACTCATTCTGCTTTTTTCTGCCTCTTTTCCTTCCTAGATTTCTAGGAGCTAGTCCTGGTGTGGTTTTCCTAGTTTTGACACCTTCGTTGACTTGCCTTTCATTGTTTCTTTTCCTTTCCAGCCCTTTAGCCTGAGTTATCCATAGGAACAAATGTTGTACTCTATTAAACTCTTCTTGAGGTAGTGAGTCTTATGTATTCATAACACTCTTAAAGATATGATACATGTTATGGATTCCTAATCTATAATTCCAAAACCTTGGAGGAGCCATTAAAACCTAGAAACTTAACATTAAAACCCTCACAAAAAATAAATAACACTCCTCTTCAAACCATAATAAACCAAGCAAAAACAGCGAGACAAAACTACTGGAACCTAAAAAAACCCTTTATCATAATAAGAATTGGAAAAGATAAATGAAGATTACAAAAGGAAAACTCCCATTTCAGAATTGAAAAGAAAAGTTCGATCAATATAACAACAATGAGAAACTCGTGTCACTTCCCCTAATGTTTGCTAAAAAATTTCAAATTTTTTAAACAAACATGTTTGAAAATATAATATAGGCCACTAGTATAGCTTTTATAAAGAAAGCAACCACTTTTCATTTTTTTTTAATATCTCTTTGGTTGAGAATGAAGCCAATTTTTTTTGATATCTCTGGGCTGTCGGCAGTCTGCCTCAGCTGCTCTCACGGTGAGGGCAGGCAGTCGCGTGGTGATTGGGCTACAGGCGTAGAATTCCCCCTGCCGAGGGCTTTTCCCTAGGCATCGAACAGTCGACTCAGAACTGGTACGGACAAGGAGAATCCGACTCTTTAATTAAAACAAAGCATTTTGATGGTCCCTGTGGATGTTGATGCAATGTGATTTCTACGCAGTTCTCTGAATGTCAAAGTGAAGAAATTCAACCAAGCGCGGGTAAACGGCGGGAGTAACTATGACTCTCTTAAGGTAGCCAAATTCCTCGTCATGTATTTAGTGATGTGCATGAATGGATTAACGAGATTCCCACTGTCCCTATCTACTATCCAGCGAAACCACGACCAAGGGAACGAGCTTGGCAGAATCAGCGGGACCCTGTTGAGCTTGACTCTAGTCTGACTTTGTGAAATGACTTGAGAGGTGTAGAATAAGTGGGAGTTCTTTTCGGTGCAAGTGAAATACCACTACTTTTAACATTATTTTACTTATTCCGTGGGGCAGAGACGGGGCATTGCCCCTATTTTTGGCCTTAAGGCACGTTTCGGCGGGTCGATCCGGGCAGAAGACATTGTCACATGGGTATTATGGTTTAGGGTTTATGGTTTATGGTTTATAATGCTTTAATAAATTCTTTTAACAAACACTTAAAAAAACATTAAAAAATGGTTTTTAGGGTTTAGTGTTTTTTGGTGTTTTTAATGTTTAGGTTTTTTTAGGGTTTAGGGTTTATGGTTTTTTAGGGTTTGGGGTTTGGGGTTTAAGGTTAAGGGTTTAGGAATTATGGGTTTAGGGTTTATAGCACTTTAGTAAATGGTTTTAGTAAACACTTAATAAAAGTTACAAAACACTTTTTAAAATGTAATAAAACCCTGAGGTTTTAGGGTTTGGGGTTTAGGTTTTATAACACTTTAGTAATTTCTTTTAATAAACACTTAAATAAAAGTTACATAATTCTTTCTAAAATGTTATAAAATTCTTAGTGTTTACGGTTTATCATTTGGGATTTAGGGTTTCATGTTTAGGGTTTAGGTTTTAGTGTTTATGGTTTAGGTTTTATGGTTTAGGATTTAGAACACTAAAGTTACAAAACTCTTTTCAAAATATTAGAAAAAAATTAGCATTTATGGTTTAGGGTTTAGTGTTTAGGGTTTAGGGTTTAGGGTTTAGGAATTATAACACTTTAGTAAATTCTTTTAATAAACACCTAAATAAAAGTTTAATATGATTTTTAAAATATTTTAAAATGATTAAGGTTCAGGTTTTAGGGTTTGGAGGTTTAGGGTTGAGGGTTTCGAGTTTATGGTTTAAGGTTTATAACACTTTAGTAAATGCTTTTAATAAAAACTTAAATAAAAGTTACAAAATAGTTTTTAAAATGTTGTAAAATCCCTAGGGTTTTGGTTTTAGGGTTTATAACACTTTAGTAAATGCTTTTAACAAACACCTAAATAAAATTTAGAAAATTCTTTTTAAAATGTTACAAAACACATAGGGTTTAGGTTTGAGAGTTTTAGGTGTAGTTTTTGCGGCTTAGGGTTTAGGTTTGATAACACTTTAGTAAATTATTTTAATAAACACTTAAATAAAAGCTACAAAATATTTTTAAAATGTTATAAAATGATTAAGGTTTAGGGTATAGGGTTTGGGTTTTATTGTTCAGGTCCTAGGTTTTAGGGTTTATAACAATTTAGTAAGTGATTTTAATAAAAAGTTAAATAAAAGTTAAAAAAAAAAAATTCAAAATGTTATAAAATACTTAGGATCTAGGGCTTTGGGCTTTGGGTTTAGGTTTTAGGGTTTGTTGTTTAGGGTTTATAGCTCTTTAGAAAACGCTTTTAATAAATATTTAAATGATAGTTACAAAGTTCTTTTTAAAATGTTATAAAATGATTAGTATTTAGGGTTTGGGGTTTGGGGTTTGGGGTTTAGGGATTTAGGTTCATGTTTTAGGATTTAGGGTTTATAATGATTTAGTAAATTCTTTTAATAAACACTTAAATAAAATTAAAAAAACTCTTTTTAAACTTTCTTCGACAAGTGATTCCCCTTCTTATAGCCTACAAAAACCACTCCCCTCCAGTTGTCGAGCTCTAGGCACGAGCACTCCACTTAGAATATGGATGAGATGCAAAATTGAGCTAAAATACCACAATATAATATCAAATAAAAGTGATAAGTAGAAGGGAGGTTGACTCCTTGACCTCACGCCCATAGTTACCATCAACCTTCACCACAAAAACTAACATATAGTTCAGCATCCTACACCTCTAGTTAATTCCAACTGAGTGGCTACATGTGTCTCCATGTCGAAGACCAACCTTAGAATTTCCATTTAATATTCAACAGGTGGGAAGGGTGGTGGGCTAATCCTCCCTCATCAACCTCTTTGATATTGTGCATGACCCCATCATGAAATATCTAAATTTAATTAATACAACTAGTCAATTAAGACTCCTAGATGAATATTTTACACTATTGCAACCATAATAGTTCTATATTTGGATTTACTAGGTATGTTTGGTCATTTTTATTGAGGAGCCACCAAGTGTCCATTTCCTTCCATGTCTGTGATCAAATGCTTATTTATATTATCAAACTTGCTTCCATTAAACTAACGAACTCTTACATTTCCATGTACTTCACTTCTAAGGAACACATGTTATTTTTTGTTTCCTTCCCGATTTTTCTCAAATACCAAATTTTGACCACCATCTATGCCTTGTGTCTTGTGGTGTCTTGCCTATTCTTGTTCTTGCATTTGTAGGTTCTTCTCCCACAATTCATGCTAGTCTCACTAATGTAAGGTCCCTATTATCACCTCTTGTTAGTTTCTTGCAAGTCACTTATCATTCTATCTCACGCATATGTTATACAATCTCTACACACTTGTACATTACATAATGTTGGTTTCCACATCTATCCATGGAAATATCTTGACGCAAGTTCACTTTTGCATTCTATCATATTCAAACTGCTCTTTCATGTCTAGGTTCACCCTAGCTTGACCCAATGTGAAGGTATACAAACTTGAAAGAGAAAGGAAAGGGACAACAAAGGCAAACAAATCTCACACTCAATCTAGATTCCTTATGTCCAATACCTAAATAACTCCTCCATCATGATCTTTGTGTATGAAAATTAGAATGAATATTGCAAACATTTAAGGGTGTACTCTAATAGATGTTTTGGCCCCTTTCTAGGAATATTTCATTGTAAAGTTTTCCATAAATGGAGTAGGTTTTAAATCTATTTTACATTCAAAAATGAATTTTAAACAAGAGGAAATCATAATCTCACCCAAAAGTTTATTATTGAATTTTAGTAAAACAGGCCAAAATTCTTATGCTTTGTTAGATTTAAGTACCTCTCTTTCGTGGGATGGGTGTAAATCCACTTTTCGATTATTATAAGGGCACACTAAATACTCATAATTTGAAGGAAGCCACATCATGGGAGGTGCCTCCCCCATTTTATATTTATCGAATTTTCCTTCATGTGTTATCTTAGGTTGTGTAAACAATCTACCAACACCTTATGTGTCCCTAAGACATTAAAAAAGGGAGGTGAATTGAAATTGTGCTATCAAATCCATAAATATTTGAATTAATATTTTTGAATTCCAATTTGGGAGTAGAGTGTAAGAAGATATATCAAATAATCGCAAACACTCTCCAACAACTAGTATACGATGCAATATTTTAATAGTTATACAAATATGACTCATTTTGGGTATTCAAAGGAAGTTAAAGGGAAATAAAATTTTCCCTGAAATTTAGGAAGAATGATTTGTCATTCATGGAATTCATACTTCCAATGTTGCAATCGAAGAATTTGTTTGTAACAGGGGTATTCTTGGAAGCTAGATTTACTTTTACAATAAAAACAATACCTTCATCAAGTCAAATTTACATTCTTTCTAGAAATTATTTGACCA
Organism: Pinus taeda; assembly: GCA_000404065.3. Lineage (NCBI taxonomy): Eukaryota > Viridiplantae > Streptophyta > Pinopsida > Pinales > Pinaceae > Pinus > Pinus taeda. The sequence continues at coordinate 36,091 of APFE031364360.1, forward strand.
ATACGAAACTAAAGATCTTCGATTCCATATATGATTAGATGATCACAATTTTGCTCAAAAATGAAAGTGTCTAGAAAGTCTTAAATGTAGCATCAAGTTGAAGTGCTTGTTGTTCTAATTCTAACGACATTCATTTTACCTCAATCTGACACCATATGCTCAAGTTATCTGTGCTCATTGTTTGACCCAAGAATTGAAAATTCCAGTAAGTTTGTTGGCTAGTCAATTGACTAGGCTGGTCATATAGTGAGTCAGCAGAGTGACTATTTAAACTATGAGCCAATGACAACTTGCTAAGTGTCATTCTCGGGTTCGTTTATTTTTGGCACATTTGATTGGTTTGTGCTAGTTTTATGTGGACCAATAATTGGGTGTCGTGTGGCCTAGTCATGGGCTACCACATGGCACCCTAGGGTCAATTAAACTTTTGGTATGGGTCTAAGCGAGGTCCGAGGTATTTAAACCCCCAACCTCCCACTCCATAATGGAGCACTTCACCAACATGCCACATGGTAGTTCTTAACATAGCATAGACTGATCTATTATATAAACTTTAAGTTTAGAGCTTTAGGAGGGAGGGTTTGGGGTACCAACCATGAACCCTCGTCATATTTGATGCCATATGCCTATAAAACAATGGTGGAGAGGGGCATAGGATGTTTATACTAACCCAAATCATGACGCTAATCACATGACCTTGACATTCAGCAAAAGGTACGAAGGTGGAGGAGCGCTCAGTAATAGCCCGAGGTCTTGGGTATATGCTCCACCAAGAGACCGTTTTGAACGCACTTGTAGAGGTGCTAACGCAAGGGGGCTAGACCCACATCCTATAGATCATCCACATGATCTCGACATCAACATTTAAGGGCATGTTCTGAAGGCTAGGCAGTTAGCCTCAACGTGAGACTCGTGTTGCCCACATGACCACATGCCTATGTTTTAAGGGCTAGTCTCATGGGGTTAGGCATTAAGACTCATCCCATGACCCTATTAGGACTATGTGACCACCTTTTTGAAAGTAAGGGTTATTTATTTCTTCCTTTATATTTTAATTTCAAATATTTTCTTTTTAATTTTATCAGAAAAATCTTTCCTTTTTTTCTTAAGTTCTATTTTATATTTATATTTTTATTAGTTCCTAATTTTTTTATATATTTAATAATAATTCATTTTTTTCGTTTTTCATTGTTATTTTCCTTTTTAAAATTAACTTTATTTTTTCTCTCTTACATTCACTTAAATATAATAATATTTATTTTACTTACTATTGTGATTTAGTAGCTGCAATTCTACTATATCTACTAGCTTTGTTCAAGCTCTCTAGAATTCATTTTAAATATAGTAATATTTATTTTATTGACTATTTTCATTTAGTGGTTGCATCTCTACTATATTTATTAGCTTTGTTCAAGCTATCCATTTATGTCCTCATTTTCAAAACACATACATAGAATTTGATATGTGATTTTCTCCCAAACATATTTGTATAAATCATGAATCACAAAAGCCTACATTCCAAGTATTTAATATGTTTTCATATTTCATTCATAAAATTTATTAATTCCGAATCTAATAAATATCTTTAAATATTTGGACAATAAGTATTGATTATAAAAATCTTATTTAGAGTAGGAATTTTAAATTCTAATTAAAAAAATTAAAGCACAAGGTAACATCTTTTACTTGTTTGTTAAGTAATATTTTGTACTTTATATTTATCTTTTAAAATGAATATAATTGTAATTTTAATAATAATCTTAGAAATAGAAATATAATACATGAATGTGTTTGAAATTAATAATTTATCGAGAGTTGTAAAATTATTTTATAAAAAAATTATTAAATATTAAGAAAAGTAACTTATTTTATAGTTCTTATTAAATTTATTAATTCCCAATCTAATAAATATCTTTAAATATTTGGACAATAAGTATTGATTATAAAAATCTTATTTAGAGTAGGAATTTTAAATTCTAATTAAAAAAAATTAAAGCACAAGGTAACATATTTTACTTGTTTGTTAAGTAATATTTTGTACTTTATATTTATCTTTTAAAATTAAATATAATTGTATTTTATATATATAATTAGAAAGAAATAAATACAGAATGTGTTGAAATTAGAATTATCGAGAGTTGTAAAATTATTTTATAAAAAAATATTAAATATTAAGAAAAGTAACTTATTTTATATTTCTTAACAATTATAAATATTTTGTAATAACTAAATTAAAATATTTTTCAAATAATTAATTTTTAGACTTAAAATTTAACCATCAACATATTTATTAAAAATTAGGTGTGAGCCTATAAGGATATATCAAATAATCCCAAAACATTGTGACAGCGAATATATGATGTACTAATATAAAATTTCTACCAATATGGCCTTTTTGGGTATTCAAAATAATAGTAAGGGAAACAATTTTTTTCCTTCAAATGTAAGAATAATCATTTGTGATTCATGAATTTGGATGCATCCAGTTTCTCAATAGAGCATTTTCGTTGTAGCACAGGTATTATTGGAAGCTATATTTATTTTTACAATAAAAACAATAGCTTCATCAAGTCTAATTTACATTTTTGGTAGAAATTATTTGACCAACGGAAAACTAAAAAACTTCAATGCTTTAAAATGTATAACAATGTTTTTATATGATTGACCTTTATTTCTTTTGTCCTCTAAATACAATCATACACCACTCACATTTAAAAATGATTATTGGTAATGCTTGCTAACCAATGTATTATATTTATCATGGCCTTATTTTAAATTAAACTA
>APFE031364364.1:0-10041 GCA_000404065.3 Pinus taeda
ACACATGGTGCAACTATGTGCTAAAATCTGGTTGAATCAATTCCAAAGGATCCTGTGGTATTCTCACAAACCCTTCTCTGAAGACATCCCACTCTGTGGTGTCGTGGTGGAGCTCTATCCCCAAATACCAATTCGTAGGGATTACATCCAGAGTGTGACAGAATAAATGCACTCATTCTTGTTGCAGCTTAGTTCCATATACCTTAGTCCATTTTTCTAAATGATTGCACAAATAATTTCTCCCATCATATTTCTCAGTTACCCATACTTTAGGCTGGAAAAACTACATTCTCATCATTCTTTTGTAATTTCACCACTCATCAAAGCTATCTTTATGTGTACTCCACCACCGAGGATGCATAACACACAGTGCCCAGTGAAACGCCTAAAAATGGAAATCCTTTGGATCCAAAAAATCATCCACATTAGTTAAACTATTATAATAAGGAAAATTTCTTACCTCCGATGACACACGACACAAAATTTTGGACATCATGTTGCAATGCAATCTGGATACTCCATGCAACCCGTTTTTTCAATGTTCCAACTCTTCATATGAATTCGAAGTATAGGAGCTTTTGTTGTCCCATGCAATTTTTCCATCAACTGTTGAATTAAACCAGTCTAGCTCTCACACTGTTATCTTATAGATCCAGTTCAAATCATCATCGCATTTCTCATAGTCACGGACTGGTCCAGTATATCATGGTCGTTCTGCAGGGTCCAATGGGACTACAATGCGGAACAATTTCCTTTCAAACGACATTGTCCACTTCTTCAAATTGATGACCCCATTCATATCGATAGCCCAATCAATTCCTGGGAGTGTAGGGTATGGATTGCTATCATCAACAATATTTATTACTTCAAAATCAACCAATGCACTTGTACCTTCTATATCTATGGTAAGCCCCCGCAATCATCCCATAGGGATAATCTTATGTTGGTTCTCCATCCTTAGTTGAATCAGAGACCACTGCAACACAGGTCTCCCCATCCTCTCCGATGTTTTCTTAGGCAATACATTTGCATCAGACCTTAAATCCAAAATAACCTGGTCCATCTCATAGTCTCCTTTTTGCATGGTAAGCGTCATCTCATGCCTTGTTCATGCCTTATGATCACTGATATTTCTTTCTACAGAGGGTACACCAAAAGAATTATCCTTACCAACACATTTGTTGATCAACTCTTGTAGTCCTTTTATAGCCTTGCTATCACACAATAGTTTCATAGAAGTCTCCAAAAAGGTGGTAAGAAAAAAGGGGTCAATGCTCTCTATAGACATCTTATCTTGACTTCCTGAGGTAGAGGCTTTAGCGAAGCTTTTCTTCGCTTGCATGAATGTTTCTTTCACATGCCCTAGATCAAACCCCTCCTCCTTTTGTGGAGGCTTATGGACCCACTCAATTTCTTCAAGTTGTTTCCCTTTATCATTACCATTCATCATTTCGCTTCACAGAACAATATTTAGATTGGGATCCTCTTCGTGAGGCCCAACCTTCATCATTTGTAAATTTGGGATAGGCTGATGAGGTTCTGCATTCTTCTATTCTGTGGTCAAAATGAATGTCGTATCAACATGATGGGTGCTTCTGCTCTGTACACTCCTATGCATAGTGTCCTAAGATTCTGCAATTATAGCCAATAGCTTGGATTCGACCTCTTCTAGGTCTTCCTCCTACTCGGACTCATCTGTGCCTTTGATATTCTCACATGCTCTCCTAGTCCCCTGATATAAAGGCCAAGTTTATTCTTGTATTTGATACATGGGCATTCTATCCATCATTAATTCGTAGTTGTGAAAATGGCACTCATCATGGCCCAATAATTTACAGAAATAGCTAAATAATTGTTGTAGTGTCTACACGAAGTTTTTCAACAAATAGCAATTGTTTGTTACATGTTTTCTGGCTACCTGACAAATAGTGCACCATAGCATGGGCCCTCTACTTGGCCTTGCTGGAGCTTCCTACCTTATAGGCATTGGCTCCCCCCTTGTAATATAGTTCGCAAAGCCAATGGAAATGATCTCTATCATGCCCCTAGCTTTTACACTTGAGGCACCAAACCTCTTCACGAACCTCTAGCCGAGCCCCTTTTTCCTTCTTAAAACTCTCAACTCCAAGGAGAGGTTCTAAAATTCCCCATGAATCTATTCAAACCCCAAATAGTCGTCATGAATAGGCATTTCATTCAATCTCATCGCAATTTCCAGGTCTTCCACATGAGTTCCAATCTTTTTCCGTGATAAAGAAACCCTTAGGTGGGGTAGGAGCAAGGCTACAAACCATTCATTGCGCTAATCATTTGTGAGATTCATGTTAGCTTCGATGATCTGGCACTTCAATCTTTAACCTAATTTTGAGGGTGTTTCATTGGGCCTCATCATGATTTCCTTAAATTTGATTATTGATCATGATTCAGACTTAGGCTTACCAAATTCTTTCTTCAAAGTGGTTCGAGTGTCTGCAAATGATGCTAGTGGGTTATTAGTGCAATAGTTAATGTAACATGTCAACTCACAATTCTGCAAAGCGATAACCAACTGCACCTTCTTTATATTATCGTCTATAATTTGTTGTGTTGTCCATAAAACTTTCAAAACATAGCAAAGTTGATCTAGATCCTCACTTAATAAGCCCTTGAAAACCAACAACTTCACCGTATTCGACATGTTGACGAACGACGGAGATGGTGGCAGTGTGGGTGAAGTCATATGTGGTGGAGTGAATGTGGAGGTGGTGTGGGCAGATGAGGTATACATGGAAAGATGTTCCTTATCAACTAGACAATGCTCTATGGTGAAACCTTTGATGCTCATTCATCATCACTTGAAGGAGGTCCAATCAATGGACTATATTCAGGCCCTGTTCTTCCTTGATTTCAAAAACTTCGTCCACTTCACCTAGATCCAAACATCGAGGTAATGAAATAACCCAATTTTCACATAAGAATATCTTAATCTAAGTATTCAAAGGTCATAAATACTTACCATGCAACCACTTGAAGAAGCACCACTCAACTTCACTATAACTGACTAAGGTATTAACCGTAAACTCTGTAACAAATCCTCCAATGACTCGATCTAGCCACTGATCAACTGTGAATGCAATCTTATCTTAAAAATCTTCCAACCTTGGCACGAGCTCTTGGGTCCACACTATTGGACCGTAAAGCCTTCACCTTCCTTGGCTATCTGCCAATTTATTGATCCACTCGTATAGTTCGATCAAGAAGGTGCAGAAGAATATCTATTGTATTTCTATGTACAAATATTTGTCCAACCACCATTCTTTCACCAGGCATAGATTTATTTTTTCTTCCAGCATGAATTCATCTATATTTCTATCCAAACACTTCTCGATTTCCTTCTTGGTCGGATTCTCGTGATATGACATCATGCATCTCTTTATGCAGATCACAGTCGTGACAACAAAACCATTTTTTCGATTAGTGGGTCCTGAACTAGGTTCAGAGTTAGTTACACCCAACAAATCGCTACACTACTTGCCCTTTTGGCATCAAACAACGGAATGTGGACTAAAGTCTCACCCGAAGTAGTATGGGGGGATGTTGGAACCAAGTTTCTTGAGAGAGAGAGAAGTGTTATGTCTTCTTGTGATCTAGATCTAACTTCACGCAGATCAATAACCCTTTATGGCTTCTCAATGGAAGTCTCTTTAATTATCTACTAGACCTCCTCGAATTCCTACGACTAGATTTTGTGGACCCTGAGTAGGCTAATCAACTACTTACGTGCATCCAAGATTATTCTTAACCCAGTATTTATTCAAATTTGCTTATGCGTTAGATAACTTTAACATACATGAGATAATCTTCGTGTAAAGACTTGACATGAATTACGTTCACATAACAATATAAATCCAGTAATGTCGCTCATCAATACAACATTATTTCATAAACCCATCATTCATCATAGCACAGAGCGCATTATAATAGAAGTAAATGGATAAACACAATAATTTTTGTAATAATCTTCTTTATTGATAATCAGTTAATCTTACAGATTTAAGACTTCCCTGTGCACTCAGCTGTAGGGGTCCGCACACTCAGCTGCGGACAAGACTGCAAACACTACTCGGCTTCGATGTTAGAATTAGTAGGAACAAATTTCTTGCATGATCTCCAACTGATTGTTGATGATCCAAGACTGATTAAATAACAAGTAGAGACTCCATTCTCCTTATCTCTATCAAAATCAGAATCTGAATAACTAGTGAGATGGAAATCTACAACTTTAGAATATTTGATGCCATATGTTCAAGTGCCTTCTGAATACTTGAGCACTCACTTTACTACATTCCAATGACCTTCACATGGCTTATGCATGAACCTGGAAAGTATCCCTAAAATAAAATCTATGTCAGGTCAAGTAACAGTTAGAGAATTTAAAATTCCAACAAGTTGCATTTACTTGGTTGGATCTTGGAACATACTTCCTTCAATGGACGTAAGCTTCAAACTCTGCTCCATAGGAGTAGTGACAAGATTACAATCCTGCATCCCAAATCTATCCAAGAGTTGTCCAATACACTTTTTTTGAGCAATGAAAATATATTTGGGTTTCGGATCAACTTCAATCACTAAATGATAATGTAATAAACCCAAGTCTATCATGTTAAACACTTTCAATAATTCTCTTTTAACGAATGCTATATAGTCATCATTGTTTCCTATGATCATCAAATCATCTACATACACAAGAAAATATACAACTAACTTTCCAATTTTCTTAACAAAAATAGTTGCATCATCCAAATCAAATAACTTATAATTCAACTGGAGAAGGTATTCAGTTAAATTTTCATACCATGCACAAGATGCTTGTTTGAGTCCATATAAAGCCCTAACCAATTTGCATACATTTTTCTCCATTCCTTTAACAAAAAAACCTTCAGGGTGAAACATATAAACATTCTCCTTGAAATCGCCATTTAAAAAAGTTTTTTTAACGTCCATATGGTCTATCTTCCATCTATTTTGAGCTGCAAGAGAAAAAAAAAATCTAATTGTGCCCCATTTTTTTGTAGGAGCAAATTTCTCTGTGTAGTCAATGCCTTCATTTTGACCGTAGCCTTTTGCTATAAGTTTTTCACTGTATTTATCAAGCGAACCATCTACTTTGTATTTGATCTTAACACCTATTTGCAACGAATGGCTTTGACACCTGCAAGAGGATCCACTAACCTCAAAGTGTCATTCTTAATAAGTGTATCATATTCCTTTTGAATTGCATCCTTCCATTCATCACAATTAGTAGTTTCTTCAAAAAAATGAAGTTCGCTAATTGTACAATGATTGAATTCACAGTCATGAGCAACATTACCTGAATCACCTTTAGAAGACATTCCTATTTCAAAATTGTCATACTTGCTTAGAACATTTCTAGGATGTGTACACCTTCGTAAAGGTTGCTACAGTGGTTGTCATGGTTTCTCATCTTGAAAAATAGGCTCAAGAACAGGCTCTTCAAGAGAAATTTCTAGTCCTGCACAAACATTACTATTATCCACATTTTCTTCAGCGATAACATTCTCATGAGTCGAAGATGGAAGAACTATAGACTGATCCAGAATGGGAACCCCCCTTCAGTGTGTGGAACAACATTATCAGATTCAAAATAGAACATCTTAGATGAAAATTTCTCCAAATGAGTCAATTGCTTATTAACAGTGGAATTAATTTTATCTTATTCAAGGAAAGTAACATCTCTAGAAAGAATGAACTTCTTATTCTCCTCATCATACAATCTATAAGCTTTGGAAGTAACAAAATATCCCAAAAATATACATTTGTGACTCCTAACACCCAACTTGTTGTGCTAATGTTTAGGAATTAATGCATAGCATAGAGAACGAAACACTCTAAAATGTTGAACAATAGGAACTTGATTATACCACATTTCATAAAGAGATTTATTACTGATGGCAGAAGGAGGGAAACGATTCCAAATATAAGTTGCACAAAGCACTGCTTCTCCCCAAAACATCATAGATTTAACAATATTAAGCAAATTTCTATTCATATTATCCTTAAAACAATTTACTCTGATTAAACTCTTGTTTACTCCCGTAAATGTAAATACTATCTTTCAGAAATTTCAGTGTAAGTAAACTCCAGTTTGATGTAGTAAATGCAAATAAGGCCTTATGTTTGACTCAATTTTGGAAATTTGTATTCTAAATTCCAAGAATATGTAGAAAATAAATAAAATTATGCATCTCAATTTCTCCAATCGTCTTTCATTATGAGTAAAAGATTATGACTAAAAGATATCAAACTGAGAGAGAGTAAATAGTTTGAACATCCCATTGCATTGTTCGACTGGATTAATCTTTTGTTGCACTCTAGCTTCAAAGTCTTCACAGTCCGCATCTCCTTTACCTTCACAGTCTTCACGTTCCACGTATCCTATATGGCATAGACTTCAAAATACATGGCCTTTATGGGTAATTCAACTAGGGCTGTGATACCATTGTACAAGCCCAAATAAACTCCACAGTGAAAGAACACAATGAAGAAAACCTCATATTAATGATAAAATTACTTATTTATATGCCTGCAATCTAGCTATGAGACAATTATGTCTCGATAAATTATTAACTATAAAAACATAGTATAAAACTAATTACATATCATACCATACAATCCCAAAAAATTAGTTAACACTACAATATTAAAATTTAAAAAATATATATATATATTTCATTTCTATGAAAATGTCGAATGCTAAGCAAACCTCGTATCAAATTTAAAAACCATAAATATGTGATAGGTTAAGTATATCAAAATGTTGAAAATTAACCAAACCTAAACTAAAAAACCATGTTAAGCATAACACTGATGTTATGCATCACAACAACATTTAGTTTCATCTAACATTTGTCAACCATAAAATATAACAGTTTACGAACCATTCTTTATTCACTCAACTATATCCGTTTCGACAAATATCGTATACAATGACCTACTGCAAGTTCGCTTTTCATACGTCTCCCATAACTGAGACATTCCATACAATATAACAATTTAAGAAAAAAACAAATTATTTATTGACTCAAATGCGGGTATTTCTACAAATCTCTTCCTAGTACAAGTGCATTTTAAAAATGATTAAGTAACTGAAATAATCATATAAATATAAATATATGGAATGTGAAGATAAATAAACTATCTCTAATCTAAAATGGGTTAGATATAGTAATATTAAATCCTTTTTATAGAATTCAGATTGCCAACAACCAGCTAACTGGTGTTTAAATCACAGTGAAAATCAACATTGCCAAAACTCCATACGGGATGTTCCAACCCACGGTAATTTCATATCTGACTGTCCGGATACATTCCATTTATAGAAGGGCGAAACAAAACGGAAGGGAACGAAAATAGCCATTAATTACATATTTAGTAAAATTGTTTAATTGGCCTTAGGATACCTTCCCTATTCCTTTTCCATAATTTTGGGAACTAATTCTTTTCCTTTCTTTATCGCTTTGTTTCCCTCTGAACGTAAATCGCTGCCAGATCCAACAGATCCCATTCCAAGAACACCTGAACAACGGAAACTAGTGGTAGTTTCCGTGTTTCTTCTGTCAATAGAATCTGGAGCCCCAGCTGATCCGAGCCCCCTTGGGTTTCCACCTTCATTAGATATGTTGGCTACCTGTGCAACTGGAATCAAACAGAGCCCTTTACTTTGCAAGTACTCTGTAGCTCCATTCATATCCCTCTCCATGAACTTCACAATATTGTTCTCAAACTCTCGGCCTTCCTTAAATAGCGAGCCACCAGGTTGAAGCAGACCCGCTGATGCCTTGCAAACCGAAAAAATATAGCATCAGCAAACAAAGTAAAATGCACGTGGCCATTCAAGTAATTTATATTACTAGTACCAGTAAAAATCAACAATGAGGCGTGTACCTCAGCTGCAACATTCGGAGTTAGAGGCCCAACTGAACCAACACTGCCAAGCTTACTGGCGCTCACAACCTGCAAAACAGCTGAGCTTTGAGAACAAGCACCGAGCTTATAATAGGCTGCAGAAATTCAATCTTGCAAGAGATTGGGGAACAACCTTTATTTGCGTCTGCAGAAGTTTGACATACTCAATTATTTCATCCAGCATCGATGCTCTGTCCGTCTGCATATATAACAGCGAATTTAACAATCGTTCCACCAATGTAATGTAACAAAATAAAAAAAACTTAAAACAACACGGTACCTTGGATTCATATCGATCACCAACATTCCACGTATGGATTGAAATATAAAATGCATTTCACACTTTACATGAGTACACAATGGACAAATATTAACAAACCTAGATCGGTTCAAGGACTGTCTTCATCTTTGGCGATGAGTGGGTTGCCATTTCATCCCCAGGACTATGTGATCCCATAGCATTATGGCGAATCATTATCTCCTTCAATTTATATATATTATTTTCTTTGAAGTGTTATGAACTTTATTTCTTTTCAAAATATATATATATATATTATTTTCGTTATTAATTTATATATATTATTTTCTTTCCTTCTTTGTGAAAACACTAAAGGTTGAGCCTAGTAGTGAAAGCAACAGTGTTTATCCACAAATAAGGTAGGAATTCCATTAGGAACTAACAACTATCAAGGTATCCTCTTAGCATCACCGATTTGCTATTCTATTACTTATAAAAACAATCACTAAATTAATACCTCATTTAGAATGCCTCTTTTACTTTACCTTATTAGCATTTGGAACAAGCTCATGCAAAGCTTTCAAATTTTGTGCAATTCTCTTTCTCCGTTCCTGCCAGATAATTAAAAAAAAATCAAAACCCTCTCGACGCTAAAAAGATTTGAAACAGAGGAGTTTCAGACTATTTTCTCACCCGTTCAGCTACACTGTGAGGATTCGTAGCTTGACCTCGACCAGCGCTTACACGGATCCTTGGAGCACCATTTAAAGCTTCTGGACCAGTTGACCCGTCAACGTCACCCATGTCTTGCAAATGATTTCCGAAATGCTGTTTCTAGCTATAGACTTGCAGATCTTCTGTATCAGAAGCTACCCGAGAGACTTACAGAGCTTCTCTATCACAAGCTACCTGAGAGAGTTCTCTTTTTACAGAGCTTGTGTATTACAAGCTACCCGAGAGACTTCTTTTCTTACAGAGCTTCTGTAACACAAGCTACCACGTCAATTCTCTTTTTACAGAGCTTCTGTATCAAAAGCTACCCAAGAGAGTTTTCTTCTTACAGAGCTGGTCTATTACAAGCTACCCGAGAGACTTCTCTTCTTACAGAGCTTCTGTATCACAAACTACCAAAGACAGTTCTCTTCTTACAGAGCTTCTGTATCACAAACTACCAAAGACAGTTCTCTTCTTACAGAGCTTCTGTATCAAAAGCTACCCAAGAGAGTTCTCTTATCACATAGTTGCTTTATCACAAGCTATCCAAGCCCTCTTCTTATAGCACTGTCGGGTCACCATTAACAAAGCCTCACTTTCAAATGAAGGAAAATGTTTGTAGGACAAAGTCAATCTGTTTCCGGTAAAATATTCAACTACTTATTGCAAATAGTAAACAGAAAAGTATGTTTTCAGGTGAAACAATTCCTCTATTTTAAATTAAAATAAAAATAATATTTATTCTTATCTAATTTTAAATTAAAATTAAAATAATTTTTATTCTTATCAATACACAATAAAGATTGACCCACACAATAAAGATTGACCCTGTCAACTATTAACAAACAATTACTTTATTTCAATTAAAAAAATAAAGATGGACCATGCTAACGATAAAATAAATAAATAAATAAAAATATTCAAAAAGATATACTACTTATATTTATTGTGAAAAAAAAATAAATATTATTTTTAGGTATACTAACTGAAGATTGACCCCGTCAAGCATTAAAAAAATGATTTCAATTAATAAAATAAAAAAGAAATATTTAAAAAAATATACTTCATATCTTTATTGTTTGAATCTGTCGCGTGTGCCAGGAAAGATGAGAATGTAATATATA
>APFE031364369.1:1237-13273 GCA_000404065.3 Pinus taeda
TACCTTTTTTTTTCAAACCCAGAACATATACGCTACTTCAGTTAGATGAACCCGCGTATATATGCAACTACAAATAAGGAAACTCGCGTATACTATGCAGCTTTATAATTTACTTTATTCTACAGATGTTGATCATTAAGTTATGAACCAGAATCATATAAATAGTTACCAGGAACAATAAAATATATCAGAAGACAACCACACATAAGAACACAAGATATAAGGTGGAAACCCAATGTGGGTGAAAACCACCTACTGCAATTCGTCTCTATCTTATTTTAATTAGAAACTTCTTTTTACAATTATTTTGTACTAGTGCAGTCCTTTACCAATACGCAGGCTGCTACCTACAGAGAGCTACAACCCTCTCTCATTTTCCAGCTTCTCCTGGAAGGGAGCTACAACCCCCTTAGTTCTTGTACTAGTCAAGATACTAGTACGCAGGCTACTACCTACAGAAGGCTACAACCTTCTCTTCCTTCCAGGGACCATGTTTCATAAATTTTCATACTGGATCCAAAAATAACATTAATCAAACATCAATAATTTCTTCATCAACCAAACACCTTTTCACCAATCAACACTGAATCAAAATAAACACTTCTCTGACAACTTTACATAGATCACACCCCAAATTCTGAACCCAGATCACTGCAGTAATCAACAAAAGTAGCTAGAACATAAATTAAGAGACGTACACTACTTCAATATTCAGAAACCTACGTGCATACGCCTCTGTGTTAAGATCAACCTGCGTATATGTGCTTTTGCCTCACTGAAACTGCGTGTATACGCTTCTGTGCTAAAATCGACTTGCGTATACGCGCTTTTGCCTTACAAAAGTTGCGTGTATACGCGCCTTCGCTTCACTAAACCTGTGTACAGATCTATAAAGATAATTTACCCCTTCACGTGATCAGATATTAGTTTACCCAGATTACCAGATTTATAGATCAAGCAAGCACCACACAGAACAGATCAAAATCATACAAAGATACTATCATTCAAGCCTTAAGATTTTGACCCATAAAAAAAACTTATCCTTATCCTTGCGCTCAAGTTCCTTCTTTCTTCAGATCCAGATCTGCACCATAACCCAATCACCGTATTCCAGATCTAGCACTTTATCAGATATTCAATAATTCATATCATCTCTTGCCAAATTATTTCCTTCCTCTTTTACAGCCTTAGGATTTTCACAATACCACGGTCCAAAACCATAACAATTCAATACCATGGACCCAATACTCGGGATCAACACTTATGACAAGGTATCATGGCCTAGAACCATAGGTTCAAATACCAAGGACTAAATACCATGGACCAGAAACAAGTTTTCCCACATGTACACGCTTTTCCTTGCATGAAAGTGCGTGTATACGCATACGCGTCTTGGGAACGTCCAACCCGTGTGTATACACGGCTTCGTCAAAGTGAACCTGCGTATATGTCTTTTTCTTCTTTTTGAGTGCTTGAACTATGATCTGTTACTAGAGTGAGTTGCCATCAAGGACAACACCTATGTCATAGCACCAAAACTGCCAAACTTGTGCAAGAATTCCAACATTATGTTTCCTTGGAATGACTGCAAGCTTCATTTCTAGAAAAGTATTCAATATTTCTATGATTGTTCCTCTATAAAAACCTAACTTAGGATCTCTAGTCATATATATATTATTGATTTGATCTATAACCAACTTAGAATCTCCCATAATAGAGACTCTTATGTCTCCTAACCTTTTAACCAATTTGAGACCTAAAAGAAGTGCTTCATACTCAGCCATGTTGTTAGTGAATTTGAAGTTTAGCCTATAAGTGTGACCCTCTCAGTGATCATTCTCTAAATTGTAGATCCACACTCCTGCTCCTACACCTAGTTTCTTCACTAACCCATCGAATTCAATATGCCATAGTATTTCATGTTCGTAATTCTTACTGTCTGGTGCAACAAAATCTTCTTTGATTAAGGTATCTTGATCATCTTTTTCCTTTGAAAGATCTTGAATTTGGACAATTTGATTTTCTATTGCAACTGCAAACTCTTTTGGTTATGAAGTAATGTTGTTTGAAATATTCATTCTATAATATGAGTATAGACTCCAGATCTAAAATTGGGCGGGATTGGGACCCATTTATATTCTTTCTCTCATACTTGATTCATGTCAAATATTCTCTTGGTTTGTTTCAGCATTGTACAAAATGAAAGAATTGATGTCAGAATGCATGGAATATATAGGAAAGTTTTGAGGCCTCTCCTAGCTACTCACTACATACTTCATCAGGGTCTCTCTGTACAGTTTTTTAGGATGTCCAAAGACTAATATCGTAGCATATCACATGTCAAGTAGCATAGATCCTTGGAGTTCAGCACCCCATGATCTAGACAACATCATGCCATATTTAGGTGGTATATCAGCAACAACTATGTCCATAAGAATGGTCTTAGTAGAGTACTGCACTAGGGAAACACATAAATCTTTTATTAGTCCTAGGCACTTGACTTGAATCGAATCAAAATAGATCCTTGTAAGGCCTACTGATATCTAAGTTCAATTTCTCCATAACATATTTAGGCATTAGATTGTATGAAACCCCAAAGTTTACAATATCATTATGTAGGATTTTATTGTGAATGTTAAGGCTAATGTAAAAGGGTAGTATCCCTCCTTCCACTGGTTGTCCATTAAGATCAGGACCGAAAATAAGCTTGGGCTGATCTTCAAATAAGTTAATAGAGTCTTCATTTTCAACGAAGTTTAAGGATTTTCTTATTTGAGATTTGTAAGTTTCATGTTTAATCAGTTCTTCTAAAGGAACCGAGATTTTCAGTTTGGCCACCTCTGCTCCCAAATTGAAAGGCAAAGGTAATTTATCTGTTTAAATGTTTGGAATTTTAACAGCAAGGTTTTGGAGTAGTTTGTTCTTCTTTTTCAGTGTTTGGCGTCTTTTTTAGTGGATTTTCTAATACAATTCCTGGGGACAGTTCCACTGTTTCCTTAGAGGGAACTGAAGTGGAAGGTTGCTCATTAGAAGGTTGGTCATTGATTACATCTACAATGGTGGGACTGGGAGGATTATGATTTGGTTTAGAGAGAATTTGGAGAGTTTTTGTAACTAGAACTGTTAATTTTCTTAGGTTGATTTTGGTCCAAAGCATCAGTGTTCTTTTTCTCCTCAAATTATATTGTTTATGCACTTCGAAGATAGCAAAATCATACCCTTGTTTGTAATCGAATGATTCTCCTAATTGAGTCTACAACTACTGAAGCATATGTAATTCCTGATCATCTTGAGTCAAAAATATAGTTTCCTCCTCATCTAATCCCATTAAGTTAATTTGGGTGTCTTGTTTAGGTTCTTCTAAATGGGAAGTTTCAGCATAGTTCCCTTGAAAAGGTGGCATAATATTCTGATCAGGTCCATTTTTTCCAGTGTTTTTATTTTGATTCTTTCTAAAATTTGGATTTCTCACTAGAGGTTCCCATTGGTTATCCCAGTGAGGCTTTCTTTTAATGTTCTCCATCCTATCCATCAGTTTTTTCCATTCCTTTGGCTAGGGCATCCATTTTAAGTTCAAAGGGTGTGGCTTCATCTTTTAAGGGTGCTCTCCTTTCGTTCTTAACCCTACCTCTTTTTGCTAGCAAGTTATCTTCTACACTAACTACCACACTCTGCATATCTTCTAGAGTTGGAGGGTTTCTCTCTCTATGTTGAAATGCCATATCAGTGTCAACCCCATCAGGAAACTTTAGCAGAGCTAAACCAAGTGGGGGTCTAGGGTCAACTTGTATCACATTATATACATTGTTAAATCTAGTATAGTAGTCTTGGATTGTTTCGTTTGGTCCTCTCTTGATGCTTTCATATTATGAAAGGATCTACAAAGGATTCTTTTTCTTTTTCCATTTATTTGAAAATTGGTGGTAAAACACTTCTAAACTATCTATACTATTGTTAGGTAAAGATCTAAACCATGTTCTCACATACCCAGCTAGAGTCTTGGAAAAAATTCTCATTTGTACATCTCCAATATCAATTTCATGCAATTCAAAATGATTTGTCATCTTTCTTGTATGCTATTGTGCAGTGTAGGATCATGTGTCATCAAACAGGACATTTTTTCTCTGGTAATCTAGTGGCATGGCACCTTGTGGAGCAGGCATCACAAGAGGCGCATATCTGTTTGCGATGGTTCTAAGTTGTGCACGAATAAGAAGTGGAGTTTGAGTACCAAAAGGTGATACAATGGGTAATGGAGAATTGGGAGTGATAGGTGTTTGATGGGTAATGATAGGTTGGTGGGGAAGTGAAGGTATAAATGGAGGTGAGGACTAAACTTCAGAGATGGAAGGGAATAATGGTGAACTGAAGGAAGTTGAAACTGATTCAGAAAGCTCAGGGATATTAATAGTAGTAAGGGATGACTGAGGGGAATTTAGAATGTATTGATCAATTGACAAGTTTTCCCTTTGGATTTCAAGTTCTGTTGTAAATTCTGCATCTAGAACTATGTCATCAAGTGCACTCTCAGACTTCGTTCTAAATAGGGAAAGGTCAAAAGCCTCGTCAAAGGGGAGGTCTTATAAAAACAACCACTCATCCAGGAAGGAATTTGGTTCAATTGAAGCTGTAGGACTGACTGAACCTTCTTGTCTTTTGGATATTCTAAAAATCAGGTTAGGATTATCAAATACTTGGAGAGATTTTGGATCTGGGTTGGCCCTAGTATAGTGAGTTCTACTTGAAGCCAGAGTTTCAAACTTTTCTAGTTACACTCTTTTTATGAGATTTTTATAAACAACTTCTAATAAATCCTTCAAGAGGCTTGAGATAAAGATTTTAAATTTCTAAAAGGTTTATTAAGATTGAGGATTTGAGTCCCCAGTATGGTCACCACTATGTTATCACTCAAAAGTCTTCCCTAGAAGTTAGTAGAAGAAGGAATAATCTGAGGTAACAACAAACCTAATCTTTTAGACTCGGGCTCTCGCCAACCTAAGTCCAGAGAGGACTCTCTCTTTATAATTTAACTTTGTTTTGGGTGGGATTTTAGGCTAGTTCTTAGTGCTCATAAGGTTTTGATTTTGGTTGGGTGGTGGAATTCTAAGAATAGATGGATAGAACAAGGCCTTCAAGCCATTGGGATATGGAGTCAACCAAAGTATGTCTTAACTGGATTAGATGAATCACTAAAGGGAGAGTTCACAGGGCAGGCTAGCAAACCAAAAGGAAAATCCTCAAGTTCAAATGGATGAGGTAGTCCTAAGCAGGGTGAAAGGGAAATGAATAATCCTTAGACTAGGATCAAGATGAAGAGAAGGAGGTGATCATGAGCAAAGGGAAACTAAGAATCCTTTACTATAGACCTAGGGGGGAACTATGGAAGTAAGGGAGCAGTTAAGAATTCACAAACTAAGACAGTTTAGCATAAAACATTAAGAATGTAAATAGTCAAGACAGAGAGAATTAAAGCCATTTCTGAAATATCATTCCTATTTTAACATTCATATTTCATAGAAACACATAGTCTTACTAATAAACATAAGGAGAAACAGTTTTAAACATGAGAGAGAGAATACTTATTCGATTTCTGCTTTACATAAGAATGTTGTGAAATGTATTTACTTTATTCCTCGATCCAGTAAGCTAATCTAGTCTCGATACAATAACACTTTAACTCGAGAGAAAAATGTCTATAGAAATGTCTTTGAATCCACCCTAATTACTTCGAAATGTGAAGTAATTTATACAAAACATATTACAAAATATCTCATAACAGTTTGAGAATTAATCTAGGAAATCAAAATATCTTCAAGCAAGAAGAGAGAGACAGATGGAAAATTGGATCATGTTGTCCCTTTTATTGTGATTGTGCTGGTTGTTTTCAGTTCAAATTTAGCTCTTTAAATTGGCTGATATTTGTATGTTGGAATCACCTTTTGTGTTTAATCTTTCACTGATACTCTTTAACATGTTACTCTTTGACCATGTTTAGCTGTTTCATCTGGCTGCCATGTAGATTTACTGTGGTAACTTATAGTAAATCTATCATTTTTACCCACCATTCACCTTCAGGTAACTTTACCTTGAACATCCTTCTATATATCTCATCTGCCTCAGTGTATTTGGAAATTTGGCTTGTTGAAAAATTATGCTTTACCTCATGCTCTAGGAAAAATAGATTTTCTAAAGTATCATATAATAATTTCCCTGCTGGAAATGCCTTGACTTCTGAAGTGCTTGCCTGTTCCTTGGACAATTTCTTTAATCTATCAACATAGTCCAATTGGGTCATAAGTTTTTCATCGATTACCATGGGACTGGGAAGCCCTTTATCCATCAAAATTTGAAGCTTTGTCATGAATTTGTCAATTCCAACCTACAAGTTATGGCATTTTTTCTCTAGGTCAAGCATAAGGTTTCTTTTAGAAAGAACCTTTTTTATTTTAATGATGCCTTCAGTTCTGTCCTCCATACCAAGCTCATTTAGTTCATGTTTGTTCTTGATGTTCAAGAAATGGATGAGTTGATTAGCCTCCTTAGGTTGGTCTCCTAGGTCTTCCTTTACCTTTTGTATTGCTTCGATGGCCACTTTCACCAATTCTGTTTGCTCGAATATTACTTGAATTGATGGCCAAATATCATTGACAGAGTCAATGATATTGGCCTAGAGCATCTCTTTAGTCTATCCTAGTGGCTTTTGCAAAGTTAAATTTTTTTCAAGGACCTTTATATTCTCACCCATCCTTAGGGCTTTTTGTGCTTCATCTTTTTGTTGTATTTGGGCAAGCTTACAGTCAGTTTCTATGCTTGTCACTTTCTCCTTAAGGTTTTTTAGCTCTGTTGCCTAGATGGACATTTCCTCCATGGATTTTACTAAATCTGTTGTCATTCCTTTTGATGTACATGCAGTTTTAGACTCTGTTGTGACAATGATGTAGCAGGTGGAGCTGTTAGTGCTAAAGAGGCTACCAATGTTCAAAGAACTGCAGTAGAGACTGTGGGAATAACACTCACTGGAGTGGTGGCCAATTAACTCTGTTTAGATTGAATCAATGTATCCAACTCTTTCTTTGTTTCTTTCACCTGATCATTTAGCTTAAGGAACAAGCCCATAATCTCTTCTTGTTCCTTCTGAGTTTCTACGACTTCTACTATTTGTGGAATTTAGATGTGGAATTTTGAGTTGTTTCTTCAACACAACTATGTCATCATCCTTATTTTTTGTTAAAATTTCTAGAGCCTTAACATCTTTGGGATCATGTCCCAACTCTATGATAAATTCCTCCAAGGACTTGATTCTTGTATCCTTGGCCTGTGAGGAGGCCTTCTCTAATTGAAACTGTGGTGATATATTATTTAGCGAATTTTATAACTGGTGGGATGAAATGGCTTTGCCTGTCAAAGTAGAATATACCATCTCTCCTGTCCTTTTATGCAATTCAATCTAGTCAATAGGATATATGTCCTTCGCCAGTACTTCAAAATCTATTGTCTAGTAGTCAGCTGCTGATCTAGGCTACTAAGTAGTGGGTTTCATGAAAGTCATCTACATTTTTCCTTCTTTCAAATTGAAGGTTGACATAAGCCTTGTTTGGTTGGTGGGAGCCATTTTAAGGGACTATGCATAGCTTTGGGATTTTAGCCTTTCATTCCTGGCCTTTATTTCCTTGTATTTCTCTCTGATATCTCGGTCTTTGTCAATTGGAATCCTTAATGAGGACACTTCCACACTTTGTTGTCTTTCCAACATCTGAGTAGGTGTTGTGGAAGGTTCTTGTGTTCCTCTAGTTGGAGTAGCATGTTTGCCCCCTACTCTTTTTGTGCTTGTGGCTCCAACTGTTTCTTCTATGAATTCTTGCTCGGGGAAAGGATTTAACCTTTGCCTTTTGACATATGTTTGTGAAATGTCTCTCCCTGAAGGAGTGGCCTCCTCCCTATGTGTTTTGAGGTTTTTCTCCTCATTTAGATAATTCTGCATGATAGGGGGAGTACTCATGATGTGCTCTAGTAGTTTTGTTTGAGTCAGTTCTTTTGGCAAGTCTGTTTGTTCTGACTCTTCTTGCACCTGGGGTCTTTCTTTTGCTTGTTGTTCACTGTGTGCCTGTGATTTTCCTTGTGCTTGAGATTCTCCTGAAACTTGCAGGAAAGAACCTTCATCAAGTATTTTCTCTATATCAATTAGTGCATTTTCAACAACAACTTCAGTGTTATCTCTGTCCACTAGAGTATTCTCCACCCGTTCCAATTGATTTGCATATTTCTCTACCTCAGGGAATTGGTGGTGAATGTAGGGAGCCAACTTGTTTTTCTGTCTTCTATGGCCGAGCACTTGTCTTTTCGAACTTGTCAATGGATGTGAAGTGCCATGTGCCCAGTATAAGTTTACCCCTTTTTAAGGTTGGGAGGCACTATTTACAAAAAAGGTACTCCTTGACTGAAATGGTCAAGTAGTTCTCTCAAGTATTGTTTTCTACCTTTTTGGACTCGAGAGACACAAATGTATGAAAAGGGACCATGTGGAGTTTTCTTTCATGTGTATTTTTCAAACTCTTTAAAAATGAAAAAGATACTGAGTTACACCTTTGTTGGACTCGTTAAACTATTAAATGACATCGGATACATCACCATGATGAACATGAGCTTATCCTTCCTAGGGCTCGTTAAACTTACTAGGTTGGATTCGTCCAAATGATGAACTTACAATGAAAGCATATGCTATCATCTTCAAGCTTGCAATCAAAAAATAATTGGGTTACTTGCTAAAAATGGTGGGGGAAAATTTGGAAATCTATTAGTCGTGTCGGCAACTCACTCTTGAACATCACACTCTTTGCTTTGTGTCGGGTTAGGACATCCTACTTTGCATCATTAACCTTCCTGGGTTTGGGCCAATCATTTTTTCCTTCCATTTGATCTCTACCATGTCATTATGACCACTGATACCATGGAACCAAAAGCTGCCAAAATTCCAAGTTGTGTTTCCGATATGTTCAAGATTTGTCCTTCTGCAGTTACACTTGCCTCTAATTCTTTGTATCATCGAAAATTATTTTTCATCCTCTCGCCTCGCATCGATGATGTGGGATTCATTATGGCCCTCCTTCAACACAGTCTCCTTCTATCAACTTCAACTCATTATCCGGGAAGTTGACCCTAGGTCTCCCTTCCAGTACCTTAGAGTTTGCATGCCCTAATGGCAAGTTCTTCACACTTGACGACAAGTTCATAGCATTGGCTTTCGATCAAGTGATTTTGCAGATGTTCAACTTTAGTTCCTCTATTCACAATCCGTGGATTGTGATGATGGTACATTGAGGACCATTGTCATTATTGGTTGTTTCTCTCGCGCTTGTTAACAATTCACATCATTGACTAGTAATCAAGCGACTTTTTAGCATGTTCGATGTTAACACATCTATTCACATGCTAGGATCTATACTTTGATCGGTTCGTGTTGGCTTGGCACTTTGGAATCGGTTGATCCCTTAGCCGAGACCTTCCTTGCTTATGAAGATATCATGGAAATAATGTCTCTCTAGGAACCATCATGGATCGATACTCATCATCGCTCCTCATTCCTGCCTTGCCTGGTGGTCATGTCTGCCTTTTTCAAAGAATTCTCTTCTTTGTTGCTCATTGATGTGTCATTTTATCCTGACATGATCAAGATCTTTCAACTTAGGGCACCTTTATCCCTTCATGGATTCAGGATTTTTCACCCTCCCCGAGTTTTCATCAATTCCCCATTATTGAAATGGGGTTTCCATCTGACTTGTAACCCTCCCTCGCCTAGGGGGCATGGGAGAAAAGCCTTATATGAGTTCTACTCCATTATTTGGCCGAGTTGATGCTTACTCGTCATGGCAACTATAAAACTCCAGTTTCCTTCTGTGATGATTGATTACCCAAGTCCCAGAAAGGAATCTTAACTCAAGAAGTACTATGCTTAGGTCATCTTGCATGATTACTTATGTACATTAGTGTGAGATTCATTTTTGTATAGCATGGTTTCTGATACTTTTCAAACAACTTTCATGTTTATTATGCTTTTCTTACTTTGCAGATGTATGTGACTCCTCATGTTGGTTTCGCTGATGGTGTTTTCCGTAGTACTTAAAACCTATCATCCGCGGCATGGGCTAGCTATGACCGTAATGGTGAGTTGATTGACCTTCAAGGTATCTTCCCAGGTTGCACAACCAACAACATTTCTAATATAGTGCGGTCATCAAACTATTGTTAAAAGCCATCACTCTGGGCATCAGAGAATTCATTTTCAACCTGGATTCACAACTTGTCGTCCTTCAACTCAACGAGCAATATTCTATTAGGAACCCTCAAATATTGAGAATTTATCTTTGTATCCATCTATTGGAAAGGAATTTTGATTATATTACATATCATCATATTCCTAGACGCATGAATGCATTGAAAGACGCATTAGCTAATTAAATCTAGGATAGACATTTACGAAACATGTAAAAGATAAAACAAATCATTTGTACCATAATAGAAAGGAAAATACAACATATATATATATATATGGTGAGAATGTTTGATACATTAGAACCCCAAAAAATAATATGTGTGTCTAAAATACCATTGGCAACTTGTATGCCTCATACATTCGTGGCACGTAGGCCTAAAAAGATAAGTAAGCGCTAGACCTAGGAACTAATTAGCATGGTGATCATGCTAGCACGAGATGGTTCGTGTAACATAACTCAATAATTGGTGCATATGATGTGAGACTCCCAACATGTGTCTCTGGTACTGACGGGGAATGTCTCCTATCCGAGCATACTCTGGGATATCATGATTTAACCCCTCAAGGTTCCTCGTGATCTCCTCCTTGTTGTCACCCCCTTTCAAAAAAGGGGCAACGTCATCAATAGGGCAGGGAACATGCCTAAATATTAGGGACATCCCAGCTGGCTGCTCTAGTCCAACACTGCATGAACAAGAGAAATGTTATAATCACATATATACCAAAATCAATTAAAAAATCTCCAAATTAAAAATTTGATTTTTAACCTTCGCCATCGAAGTCCTCTCCATCTGGTAAGGGCATGTCAATCTTCTATCATCATAGCCATGAAAAGAATGCATGTCAGTATGACATATGCTAACCTCAGTGATCCTAGGCATCAAACGACTCTAGTGGGCCATCCACGGATCACGTGGCATGGGAGGATCCACCTCACTCAGCTGATACTAGAACAATGGTACTCATTCTGGGAAGAAGGTCACAAGTACATATTTGAAGCAAAATTTCTTTAGACTCCTCACCTTGGCTTTGGATAATTGATGCTTGATGTTCATCTTCATGGCCTCTACCCAGTTGAAGATCATAGGAGCTGTGCAGTCAATAGCATAAAGGAAATTCGACTTGTTAGTCTCATATTCCACCTGGGACCCCACCACTCTGTTGATGGTAAACAGAAGCACCCTAAGTGTTAGATCACACGCACTGGAAATCTTTATCTTCTCACTCTTTGATTTCAGGGCCTCAGGGCAGTGCTCGGCAAGCAAGGAAGATATGCTTGCCCCAATCGGACATGACCCATACAAGCTCACTAGCTCCCCTCTGTGGTGTTGAAAAGTGTGCAACAAGAAATGCTTATTGAGAATGCAACAAGATGATGGAGCTTAGTGAAAAGAGTCGCCTTCACTAAGTGGGCCCGCAGGCTATTTTTGGCGCAAGTCTATTTTTAGACTATGTCTATTTTTAGACATATGGATCATGTCTATGGATTGCAGGTTGCTGTTTATGATGATTGATCAAGTTGGAAAAAATAGATGGACTTCTATTTTTAGACCACAGCGGAGTGACACCACAGCGGAGTGACTGCTCAGTCTAAATATAGAACAGTCAAATATTATTAGCTCATAATAATATTTAGACTATAAACTTTGTCTTATTCTCTTGGAGCACTTCAGGATGAGCTACGGATGTGGTACATGCAGGTCCCAGAAGGAAATACGTGGTTACCTATGGGATGACTAATATTTGCATGCAGGACTTCAGTTAGA
>APFE031364369.1:13818-28923 GCA_000404065.3 Pinus taeda
AGTAAATACGTGGTTGCCTTGGAATTATCATCAGTTCTTGAGCAGGTATTGAGCAGCGGAGACAGGCAAGCAGCGAAGGAGATTTGAGCCAGTGATTGATTCAGATCTGAGCTGTATTGTGTGTAACAGAGGTGAGATACTTGTGAGAAGTATTATGTTGTGTAATGTTACATGACTCAATCATTAATATACAGATAGTTGGGGTTTTTAGCGAGATGCTTTCCCCGGGATACATACTGTTAATGTGTGAATGCTCTTGATGTGATGTTTTATTGTTATTGATGCTGCTATATTGATGATCAACGTAGAGGAGCTTATGTATTGTGTATGTTTTCCACAATAGTACATGATCAGGATAATCTCTGTTGAATATGTGTTAAATTATTCAAAATTTCTACATGTGGGACAGTCCAGTGATGAAGTAAATATCTGAAGTTTCCAACTCCAGCTCCTGATCACCAATGACAAAAATATCTTGATTAATGTCCCAAAGGCTAATTAGGTATTGAAGCAACTCAGGTTGGGCCTACATCCCTAGCGTGAGTAATAATTTGAAGATGTTGCAAGCACTCAAAGCCTCCAGGCAATTTGAGTCATTCATTGCCTGGGTGTCAACATATGCATGTTCCCATTCCTTTGAATCCACCATTTTCAGCAATTCTCTACTACAAAAGCCATTAATTTCAGTCAATAATCATCCTTGGCACATAAAATTTAAATTTAGAGAGTCAATTTTTTGAGAAAATAGGGTTTTCCCCTATCTACGGGGTCGGCATGCCTATTTTAAAAATAGTTGAGCCTATCGGCATGGATGGCTTTGTTAATCACCCTCGGTTGGTGCAATTCCATGCCTAGAAATCACGCAAATTGAGGGCGAAAAAGATTTTCAAAAACCTCCTTAAAAATCTAAAAAAATGGCTAAAGCCGAAATAAACAACATGAAAATGGAGCTCAGGTCTTCTACTGTTACCTGGAACTAGTGGCTCGTCGATTGACCTTTCGGATCTCCCACAATCTGCTCTAGAATAATTAGGGAAAAAGTGGGTAAAAAGTATTCACAACAAAGGTAAAATAGTAAATGGTAAAAATGTATTTACCTTTCCCCTTTTCATTCATTTTTCATAAAAAATATCAAGTTTTGTAAATATTTTGACCTATTTTGCCTCAAGGACTTGATAGTAAACTTTACCTTACTTGTGCAACAATAGGTGATGGATGTTCGATGATGATGATGAGTCACATTTCAGCTCTTTTCTCAACTCGTTAAACTTATATGAAAAGATTGTCGAGTATTTTTTCCCTTTTTGACTCATTAAAGAGAATAAAAAATGGGGGGGGCCTGCTTTCAGCTCTTTTTCGACCCTTTAAAATGAAAATATGGCCGAGCACTTGTCTTTTCGAACTCGTCAATGGATGCGAAGTGCCATGTGCCCAGTATAAGTTTACCCCTTTTTTGGGCTAGGAGGCACTATTTACAAAAAAGGTACTCCTTGATTGAAATTGTCAAGCGGCTCTCTCAAGTATTGTTTTCGACCTTTTTGGACTCGAGAGACACAAATGTATGAAAAGGGACCATGCGGAGTTTTCTTTCACATGTATTTTTCAAACTCTCTAAAAATGAAAAATATACTGAGTTACACCTCTGTTGGACTCGTTAAACTATTAAACGACATTGGATTCATCACCATGATGAACGTGAGCTTTTCCTTCCTAGGGCTCGTTAAACTTACTAGGTTGGATTCATTCGAATGATGAACTTACAATGCAATCATATGCTATCCTCTTCAAGCTTGCGACCAAAAAATAATTGGGGTACTTGCCAAAAATGGTGGGGGGAAATTTGGAAATCTATTAGTCGTGTAGGCAACTCACTCTTGAACATCACACTCTTTGCTTCGTGTCGGGTTAGGACATCCTACTTTGCATCATTGACCTTGTTGGGTTCGGGCCAATCATTTTTGCCTTCCATTTGATCTCTACCATGTCATTATGACCACCGATCCCATGGATCCAAAAGCTTCCAAAATTCCAAGCTCTTTTGCCGATATGTTCAAGAGTTGTCCTTCTGCAGTTGCACTTGCCTCTGATTTTGTGTATCATAAAAAATTATTTTGCATCCTCTTGTCTCGCATCGATGATGTGGGATTCATTATGGCCCTCCTTCAACATGGTCTCCTTCCATCGACTTCAACTCATTATCCGGGAAGTTGACCCTAGGACTCCCTTCCAGTACCTTAGAGCTTGCATGCCCTAATGGAAAGTTCTTCACACTCGACGACAAGTTCACAGCATTGGCTTTCGATTGAGTGATTTCGCAGATGTTCGACTTCAGTTCGTCTATTCACAATCCATGGATTGTGATGATAGTACCTTGAGGACCATTGTCATTATTGGTTGTTTCTCTTGTGCTTGTTAACAATTCACATCATTGACTAGTAATCAAGTGACTTTTTAGCATGTTCGATGCTAACACATCTATTTGCGCGCTAGGATCTATACTTTGATCGGTTCGTGTTGGAGCGCAAGACCCTAGACTCAGATCACAAAAGTCCAAGTTGTGAAGTGGTGTGACATGGTTCTGATGATATACATATCTCTTTTAGATGGCTAGATGCGACCAGACCATGAGTTATCATATGTGATCCTTCTCATTATTGGATGGTGTGACCATACCTTGGCTTCATTATGATCCTCTTTGATGGATGGCTACACCCATAGCTAGATCCATTTACATGATCATTCTCTGGATGGCTACGTCTGTGCCACTATTCAAGTATCATTTGATAGAGATCTCAATCTATGTATATGTATCTATACCTACTTATAGGTTTTCCGATGGCAGACCAATTCCCTACATTGATTTATAAAGCATTTCATCCCCCACTCTATTTCAGCCTTCATGCTTTAGGGAGTATCTGTTACATAGCATTTTGTCACTCTGCCTGTACTCCACATTTCTTGATCTTGGAGGACCTCTATATTGAACCCCGCATGCTTTTTCTTCATGAACAAACTCCCATTATGTCCCTCTTCATGAGCAGATAAATTCCCTTTTTCACCATTTCCCCTGAAACTTCTGTTTTGCCCATTTTATAAGACCAGTGCTAATTTCCTTTGTCTCCTTCGTGCCAATGTGCAGAGATTAGCACTACTCCTCATGCTGAACGAAGTGACTGAGCTTTGTTTCAATCACACTAGTCCTGTTATGGAAATTTTTTTAAATTAGAGTCGAATCTTCCAGCTCTAGAATCTTCGTAACAGAAGTCTGGTAAATGGTTTGGCTAGATGGGGTCAAGGATGACAGTTTGTGCTCCTTTCCCCTATAATGATGGAACTACCTCAAGGTATAATTCCTTCTCCCATGAAAAGAGGATCCATCTCCCATCAATATTTCATACATAAACCTCCCAAGCACAAACTACTCATAGTTTTTGGTTGAGCGTTAATGTTATTTTGGTTTGGAGTAGACAAGCAAGTTATTACTAGTTGTAGCTATCTAGTTGTGTGAGTGAGAAGTGTGATTTGGTTTTGGGTGAAGCCTAAAGGGAAGAGCCTTAAAACTATTGTTGATTGAGGCCATCATGGAATTCTAGCATAAATGTGTGGGAACCTGATCTTGTCAGAGGAGGACTGCAACGTCAAGACGAATGGCTATAATCTCCCTTTGATATTAATATATGCAACTATCGATTGATTTCCTACATGTCTTGTAATATTACATATTCATGGCTTAATGTTTCTTGACTTGTCAAGTAGGTTGAATTGCAATTTTCCTATTATCATGTTTGTTGTCTATTTGTTGTTTACTTGTTTCAGGAGCTTGAAGAAGGAAGCAAGAGATTGTTGGAGCGAGCAAGCGAGGACATCATCAAGTAAGATAAGTGAACCAAGAGGTAGGCCCTCTTGATTGATTCTAACATAAGGAAATATTCCATAGAATGTAAATGTTGTGGCTAGATCCATTATCGGGCTAGAGGAATTCATTCATGTCTGTACTTATAATTTTACTCCACCACAATACCCAAGTGGAGCCCTGAGTGCAGTTCCTTGATGGACTAAGGGCTACTAGGAGTGATAGTTTTTGTAGCTCAAGGTTTGGGCAGTGAGGAAGAGAAGTTGTGTAGCCTATGTTCATTGTTGGAGAAGTGACATTTGACGATAAGATGTGTAAACCCTCCTTCCTTATGTTAGTCTTAATTGGAGCAACGAAGGAAGACTATAGTGCAAGGAGAAGGTCCAAAATCTCCAAGGAGTAGTAGTGGGGAGAAGTGTCATAGTGTTATTTCCTTGAAGGATGAAGGAGAAACTAGTGAGCGTAAAGACCCCCTATGTTAATGATAGATGGAATTATGATAAGCTAAAGGGAATATTAGGGATCCAAATTCAGTGGCCTAAATGAGTTGGTGCATTAATAGAGGGAACTATTGTAGAATGGAATTGAAAGACCTGCAATCTATAGGATACTACAAATAAGGGATGATTATCAACTACGTCATCTAGCTCATCAGTGTATCTTGTATTTTGTATTCTTTTCCTAGTGGAAATTTGAGGGCCATCATCCTTAGAATGGTAGCCCTAGACTATCTTAGTTCGGAATATTGGTCTTAACTCCAACAACAAGTCCTAGTTTTATTCTATATTGGAAACCTGATGGGGATTTAGGCCCACCTTAAAACTAGACAAGCAATGGGGTTTTAATGGTGAAGATATTATAAAATCCTACCTCAGTAATCCTCTATCTTCCAAAACTATGTATCTATATAAGATATCCATGTCCCTTTCCCATTATGGAAATATTCTTTGTGCCTAGAGACCCATTCTAAAACCTAGTATGAGGGCTATGTGTGATTCCATATGTACTCAACATGGAGACATTTGTCTCTCATAAAATAAAAATTATGTATTTTCTAAATAAAAAACAATTCTATGCTATAATTAAAAAAAAATAGTAAAGTTGTTTGGTTTGGATATGTGAAAACATTTCACTCTCTCTCAGCATTAAATAAAATTTGTGGATATCCATGTGAAGTAATGTAATTCTTCATTAATTTTAGATAGATATAAAATGACTAAACGTAAATTTTATATTTTAACTTTTGATTATGAGTGAGATGTATAATTCTTATAACTTATAAAAATACATCAAAACATTTAAATAAAGTGTTTGAATATCTACAATAATTAATTTACATCAAGATTGGTTTCATACATAAAAATGATAAAAAATGGAAATAAAATGTAAAACCATGAGTTAAAAGTTCACGTAATAAAGTTAGTAAAGGAAAAATAAGAGTAAGGTCATCATACACGTATTCCAAGCTGAGTGTTCAACAAAATATCCTAGTGAGGATCACTTGTTTTGTATTATGGCTAAGGGGAAATTGGCAAAGGAAATGGCAAAGTCTTTGAAAAGGAAAAAATGCATTATTGATATTTTATTTATGAAAATAAAGGAATATAGGAGAAAAGGGAGGTGAAAGGTCACATGTCGCATGTGAGGAGGAAATTGAAGGAAAATTTAGGAAAATGAAAAAATTAGAGGCAGTGTTAATAAAAAGACGTCAGAGCATCAATTTTGGAAAAAAATTTCATGTTTGTTTTGGAATGTCTCAAAGAAGAGAAGAGCACCAACAGAAGAAGGAAAGAAAGAAAGAGAAGGAAGGACAAGGAAATAAAATGAAAATAAGGATCAAGGAAGGAAAGGTTGGATCAAGAAGCTTCATTGGAAATACTTGTAGGTAATAGGTTGCATGCATGATTTCCTAGTTGGGTTTCACATGCATTGTATGTGCATGTGTGTATTGGTTCATTGTCTATCATTGACATGGGTTTTGTTGGCTTTTGGCAGTGGTTTTAACCATGCCTTTCCATTTTCAAATAACCATGGTGTGATAGGATTCTTTCTTGGTTAAGATTTGGATTGCTGGAAGGTTTTGGATCCAGATGAGGTGGTCTCAGGAAAATCCCAAGGGTTGAGGGCGGAGATAGGAAAATTCCTCAAGTGATGGAGAAGGAATTATGAGGCATCCAAGCTTTGTTTGGTTTTGTGATCTCATCACTTGTTTAGGTGAGATCACGATATGGTGAAGGTGGAGGTGGTTTAACCTCTAGGTTCTCTTGGTTGTTTATGGATTGGTTTATCCCATGAGATCCCACATTTATTCTTGGAATATGGCATGAGGGTGATTGTCTAAAAGAAAGATTTGGTTCAACCCAATCTATGGTCAGGAGGTACATGGAACTCCCTAACTTGGTTGGATTTTTCATATGGTTAATAAGAGGTAAGTTTATCTTGTGTTTTATGAGTAAATGTATTTGTTATTTGGTGGATTTAATGGCCATTTTATCATTGTTATCTATCTGGTTATATGTTGGTTATGAGCATGGTTATCTTATAGATTTAAGTATGAATCTGTTCACATTTTAATTAATGAATTTTTTTGTTGATGAATGCATGAACGAATTAGTGTTATGAATATTATTGTCAGAAGGAATTGGTCCTTCTTATTAAACCTTAGATAGGTTTCAAATCCATATGTAACAATGTAAACTTTGAAACGGGGACTATAAACTCAAAACGGGAACTATAGCAAAAAAAATCCCCCAAAAACATGAAAAATCAACTTGAAAATGAATAGTGTTGATGCTGGAATAACACTTTTTTTTCTAGGGCCAATTCTCAACATGTTTTAAAAATGGCAATGAAAACCAATTTTTTGTGCAAAAATTGGGCAAAAAATACCCTGAAAACTAAAAGTGTTCATGCGTTGATATTGAATAACGTCTTTTTTTTATTTCACGATAAATTTTCGACATTTTAAAAAATGGCGTAGAATATTTTATCACGACTCCGAAAAAGTTAAAATTTCAAAAGAATAATGAAAACATAAATTTAAAAAAAAGCTAAAAAATACAATTAAAAAAAAGTTATAAAAAATAACAAAAGTAAATAAAAATATATATTAAAAGAAACATAAAATAAAAGGAATGAGAAGGAAATCAAATAATATAAAAAAAGACAAAAAAGTAATTAAAAAAAAACTAAACTAAAAAAGACCAAAAAAATAATCATAAAAATGTTAAAAAAGAAAAATCACACTTGTTGGTTGGAAACGGCCAAAAAATTATCTCATGTGATTTCTACCGAAAGACTTTGAATACAAAAGAAAAACAAAATTAACCTATAAAAATAAGAATTAAAAACAAATAAAAATACAAAGAAATAAATAATAACAAAATCATGTTCTCTAAAAAAAAACATAAAAAATGTAAAAAATAAAATAAAAATTACTTGTAAATGATAATTGAAAATAAATAAATATAAACTATAAAAAAAAATAAGTAAACTACACAATTTAAACTATACAAATAAAAATTATATAAAAATGAAACAAACTGGGTTAAAAAAAAACAGAAAAATTAAAACAATTTTAAATAATTAAAAACAAACACAAGAAAACTATTAAATTAAAATTTTAACAATAAAAAGTATAATAAACAAAAAAAAAAAAAAAAAAACATAATTAATTAAAAATTAGAACATAATATAATTTGGAAAAATAAATTAGTAAAAACCTAAAAAAAGTAATGAGGGTGGGGCTGAAATCAATTTTAAGAATCAAGATTTCACCCACACATAAAAAAAAAAAAATTATCAACAACTTTTTAACACACGAACACATATATATTGACATTTTTTTGTTAATAATAATTTTTTTTAAGGGGGCGATGTTGAAATCTGATTCTGAGAATCAGATTTTAGCCCTACCTAGGGCCCCACCCTCCCTGGCCTTTGGGCAGGGCTGAAATCTGATTCTCATAATCAGATTTCAGCCCCTCCACTTAAAAAAAAAAAAATATTAACATTTAAATTTTGGTTAGTAAATAATATTATTATTATTATTTTTAAGTGAGCGGAGCTGAATCGATTCTCAGAATAAGATTTAGCCTGGCCCACTTAAAAATGATTAACAATTTATTTATTTTATTTTATTTTATGTGTAGTGGCGCTGAAATCCGATTCTCAGAATTGGATTTCAGCCCGATCCTCCATTTTTCTTTTTTTTTTTTTTTTCTCTGAGGATTTATTCATAATTTTTTTTAAGATTTAACATTAATGTCTAATTTTTTATTAATTATGTTTTTTTATGTTTATTATATTTTTTTATGTTTTTAAAGTTTTAAATTTAATTTGAAAGTTTTTAACTTTTGTTAGTTTGTATGTTTATGTTTTAAATTATTTAATCTTTTTTTTTGGTTTTTTTGGTTTGTTTTTTTAGGATTTTTTTTATTTTTTTTTTAAAATCGGGTTATATTTTATTATTATTTTTGTGTATAATAGTTATTAAATTGGGATTTTTATTTATTTATTTTAATAGTTAATTTTTTTTCTCAATTTTTTATCATTTACAAGATTTTTTTAGATTTTTTTAAGTTATCAACATTTAAAAAAAGAGAAATAAGACAACTAGAAAATTTGTTAAGTAATCAACACTTAAAAAACAATTGCACATAAAAAAATTTAAAGTGTCAAAAAAATGTAACATTTAAAAAAAATATCCACCGTTAATACATTAGAAAATATAGAGTGCCGAAAGTAGGCCCTTTAAAAAAACAAGTTGATGCTCCATCAACACATTTCAAAATTAGCATGAAAATCACTAACATTTAAAAACAAATATTTATATCTGATACATAAGAAAATTTAAAGTATCAAAAATATGCTCCAAAAAACAATATATGTATTCTGCATCATCACATTTCAAAATCGGTTGACATTTTTGCTACCTTAATGAAACGAGTAATCGTATCAGTTCCCCTTTCAAAGTTTACATTGTTATGTTCAGATATGCATTCATGACCTATAGGTTGTGTGTCTACAATGTGTTTGATGGAATGCATATCTTGCTTGGGATAGGTCAAGTCAATTCCTTGCTCAAGTTCTTGGTTTAGAAGCTTTGTTTATATGTTATTCATCATTCGTGGAAGTTCCATTGAGTTTTGGGAAGAGGCCTGCGTCTTAGCCTTGAAAAGTAACTCAGAATTTGAGGACACTAGCACAAAATTGACTAGGAAAGTCCATATTCACTTGGAAGCATGCCTATGGGATCTAGTATATGCTTACAGTCCCTTAGTGACCTTGTCAAGTGACAAATAAGAGCCCAAGACAGTAAAAAGAAAGTTTTCTTAGGGGTTGGACTCTTGGGAGGGTCTTCGGTAGCTCGTGGAGGCCTAGTAGCACTCGATGGAAGTTTGTAAGGTCTTAATTTGTCAAATCCATTCTCTTAAGGTCATATGCGAGGTTAAGTGTTATCATAGTTCCCCTGAGCTCATGTTTATCCCAGCAAAACTAGTGAAAGTAGGTCAATTTGGGAGTAGGTGGTTATAAACTAGTATTAAAGAAAATTTGCTCCCTTTTGGTTAAATCAGATGCTGTAAAGGGTATGGTTGTCATGCATGGGGTCAAGGTATGCAGTTGGTGTGGTCATGCATGATGTTGTAATAATTGATATGAATATGATTATGTATGTACATGTTAATGTGGACTAATTTTATAGATGAGATAAGACTCCTTTAAATGTCAATGAGGTATGGTTTTGATTTTGGTATCTATTTGGCTTACTTGACATGGCCTACTTACAGGAAGAAGAGAATAAAAAATGGCAAGAAAAATGGTAGACTATAATTCTCGTAACTCTTCATAAAGATCATTTGGGAAGTAAGGTGATGAGTATTCTCCTCGTATAGAAGATATATTGAGGAGTTTTGGGGAGAGATTAGGTGTTGCAAAGAAGTTTATGACAGGTTCATTGACAAAAGTCAATGTAGTAATTCTTCAGATCTTGTTAGATTTGCAGAGAGGAGGACAGTTGAGGATTAGTCAAGAGTAGGAAGAGAAACCTAATGGAGCCCATGGTAGTGGGTCTATGTCTGGATATAGGTTGGATGAAGGGGATACAACCATAAGCGACGAATCACTAGATACACCGACAAGAGGACTAGTATCTATGGGCATCATTCTAGTTCCTCATCCAGGAGACATTATCACCACCATCACCATTATCATCATTATAGGTGGAGTGAGTTGTTGGGTGCGGGATCCCCCAAGGCAATTTTTGGGAATTTAAGCCTAGATTTTGACCAAATCTGATGTAAAGACTCCACATTTTGTGGGCACAGAGCGTGAAGTTGTAAGTGAGTCATAGGGTTGTCCGCCCTCATTTTTCTAATGTAATGTTGGCTTGATAAATCTACCCATGGTCCACAGACCATGGGATTGTATAAATAAAGCGAGGCTCTAAGTTGTAAATCAATGAAGAAGAGAAGTAGAGTCATGAAGTAATAGATGGAGAATTGAGTCTTGTCTGAAGTGTAGAGTCGGATCTTTGGGTCGTAGAGTAGGAGAAGGCTCTGCAAGTGACTGTGCAGAGGCCTAGTAGTCTGCAACTGAGTGCGTGGACCCCTACAACTAAGTGCACAGGGCGAGTTGAATCTGTAACCTTTGGAGAAGTAACAAAGAGAAGTTTTACGTCATTTTTGTGTATCTTTTTCCTATTTTGTGCATTGAATGTATCAAATATAAATTGCATTTCTATTGTCTATATGATGCACAAACTTATATGAATGTGTTGATAAAGGGAAGATAAGATAAATTATCCATTTACGTGAAGATAACTAACTGGTATAAGAAGATAAGTAACATATGCAGTGTAACTTGGGGCAGTAGCACAAATCGCTACTAGGGCAGTGTGAAATCACCTCAACCCCTAGTTAGGGCTACACGAAGGTGATTATAACAAACCGCGAAGGTCTCGCAGGTCAGGACCACGTGCGAAGTGACCTGCGTGAAGGTATTCACAGTTGGACTAAACCGAACCCTTAGACATCTCAAGGGTAAGGAAACTTGGTTCCAGCATCCCCCCATACTGCTTCAGGTAAGACCTCAGTCCACACTTCGTGGGCTATTTCCAAAAGGGCCAGTAGTAAAGGGATTCGTTTGGCTAATTAACTCTAAACCTGGATTAGGCCCCCTCAAGCCAATAAATGGTTCCTTTGTTGGGACCAGTATCTTCATAGATATTTCTGATATCGCATCATTGGAATCCATCTAAGAAGGAAATTGAAGGTTAGTTGGATAGGAGAATTCACGAGTTCGTGGTGCAGGAGAATGGGAATCCATGACTGACAAAAGAACAGTGGTTAGACTGCTATCTGTACACAGAGATCCCCAAAATATTCTTCACATCTTTCCCTATTGAGTTGTACGAGTGGATCACAAAGCTAGCAGAGAGCCAAGGAAGGTGGAAACTCAACATTCCTATTGTGTGGACCCCAGAGTTAGTGCGAAGATTGGAAGCATCGAAGGATAAGATCGCATGCACTGTTGGTCACTGGCTTGATCGGATTATAGGAGGATTTATTACTGAGTTCGCGGTAGATACTTTAGTTAGCTACAGCGAGGCAAAGCGACACTTTCTTAAAGGACCATGAGGTAAGTACATAAAATCTCTAAATACTTGGATTAAAATGCTATTGTGTGAAAAGAGGGTTATGCAATTACCTTGATGTCCGGAGCTACGTGAAGTGGAAAAACCTACAGAAACGAAGGAAGTAATGAGAGGACGAGGAATATCTCGCGAAGGTCTCTCCATGAAGTGCAATCAATTTGATAAGGTAGAGGATTCTATACATACCACCCCCACCCATAGCACCAATCTCACCACCTTCACCTTTGTCTTCACCCATACCACCTTCGCCACCACCGCAAGTCAATATGGCAAGCGCGATAAAGTTTCCTATGTTCAAGGGAGTAGGAAATGAATATCCTGGCCAGTTTTGGTTCTTGATAAGGGTCATATGGTAAGCGTAGGGAGTTATAGCTGATAATATAAAGAAGGAAACATTGGTCAGCACCTTGCAGGACCATGTTCTGACCTAGTATATTGAGCATTCTAATGAAAATTTGAATGCGGGAATCGCAAATATCGAAATTTCCCTAAATAGAGAATTTAGCAAGCCAAAATCAGAAGTGCAGTCGATCATTGGATTCAAAGAGATCACGATGCTACCAGTTGAGACTCCTTGAGAGGTCGATTAGGGACTGAAGTGTATGATTCGCGAAGCTAATATGACTTTGATGGATGGACAACACCGTGAATTGTTTGTAGCATCACTAACGTTGCATTTGAGGAATGCATTGTCGCAACAGAGGTTAACGACTCAGGAAGAGGCCTTGGAGATCGCGATGAGGCTGCATGAGACCCTAATGTAGTATCCTAACTTGGGAGTTTAGCAAATCCATGCAAAGTTCAAAAACTTATGCCTTGAGATGCAGAGTCTGAAATAGGACAGCACAGCTCACCCTGAAGTGTGCGAAAAAGTATTGTACATGAAAAGAAAGGGTCAGGGTCATGATAAGGACCACTACTCTGTGTTCAAGAATTACCTTAGGGTAGGGGGACCGATGCCGATAAGACCAGAAGTGAAAGCAGGACCTAGCACGACACCTGCTTTTTGTTGTGTGATTTGTCAAATAGGAGGAAAGCATGCCACAGACAACTGCCATTTGTTACAGAAGTACACGCAGAATTCACAACAGTTTTTTTGTAATTTTGTAGTTCGGTTGGACATGATGAGTGAACTTGTAGAAGCTATAAGTTGATGATGGATAGAACTCCCACCTATAGAGTTTAGGCCGAAACGTGACCCCTAGACGAGGCCAAGGTGGAAGACAACCTGGAAGAGGTTGCGGACAACTGATATGCTACAATTGCAGAGGGCCAGGGTTTTGTGCCAGTGATTGTATGAATCCAATGCATCCATCATATATATATTGTTCCTTGTTTTATCATGAGATGGAAGATTGTCCTACATTGATAGCTAGGATCAAGGGAGCGCTACCACCTCCCCTGACTTAGAACCTGCAAATGATGAAGTTTGAGTAGCGTGAGGAAGATCCAAATGTGAACATTGTGCTCTGAAGTGGAATCGCAATGGTATATGATAAAGGAAAGCAACCCGAAGATAGTACTTTGGTTCGCAAGGCTCTGAAAAAAGAAGCAGAGTTTGATTTGGATTGTGTTAAGGAAACCTTCATGGAAGCTAAGAAGAGCTTCAATGATTCCTCCACTTCAGGAAGCTGTTATCACTCAGTATTTTCTAAAGGTTAAAGAAAGAAATCACTTTGAATGAATGTTTTTAAACAGATTTCCTTTCAAGTCTTGGAGTAAAAAAGTCTTGTGACTAGTATCAAAATTTTTTATCCAAGCTCTGGTCTTTTGTTAATTACTTGCAAAATACAACAATTTGTTAATAAAACACAGGTCTGCGAGAAGGTGACCGGAGGCCGTACTGCTAGGAAGAATTGTGGAAAGAGTTCAGAAGGTGTTCGGGTGGGAATCCATGGTGAAATCATGTCTCAGAGGCTAGGGTGGCACCAAATGTTTTGATAGGTTTCACTATGTAACTGAGTAAAATACATGAAAATGAGGGTTTTCGAGGTTTTAATAGGTAATGGGTAAATTGGCGCGAAATTTTATATTATGAATAGTGAGTGGTTTCGGGTTTAGTGGGGAGGTGGTATCAAAGGCCATCACACCACTTTTATGTAGGAGGTGGTATTTTGGCGAGGTCACCCGATCTATGTTAGCACTTGACACATAGCAAATGGGGGCCTAAGCAATACCACTTTATCGGGCGGGTAAAGGTTGGACATCGGGTAAACCCGATATGGATGTGGACTATTGGATTTGGGTGTTGATGATCAGATGACAATCGGGTGATGAATTTGCACGGATGAAATAGGCAGAGTTTTCAGGGGGACCCGAAGCTTTAATCTGTGGCGATTTGGGATTATTTATGAGTTAAAAATGGGATTAAATGATCAGACAGGGTTTGATAAAGGGATTATCTTAACTTTATCGAGAAGTGGTGAGTTAAGAGGGTTTTTTCGAGGTTATGGGATAAAAGTATAGTTTATAATTAAACTAAGGGTTGGGGTATTATATAAGGGATTTATTTATATATGGGAAAAGGTGTATCGGGAGAAATGTTATTATGTTAAAAATTAATATGAAATGAAATGAGTGAAGTGAGCATACCACTAAGCATAATGTAATATTTGTGCATTTTCTTCACATACACTTATACTTAGGATAAAATATTCCTGTGGGTATTTTGAATGAAATGGAATTTAACATGGGTTTGTTTAATTTTCATAGGCAAATGGAGTTTAACCTTACGAAAAAGGGTATTATTAGGGTAATGAAGGAAAATGACTTTTATGAAGGGAATTCTAACACTTGATGTCCATAAGTCATTAAGCCGACAGTCAGGTCCCACGAAAAGTCAAAGAAATGCTCTGAGCCTTTATGACTTGAAGGATTTTTAGTACTAGAACATACTTGTGGATGTGGAAATTAGTAAGTATATAGATGAAATGAATGAGGGGAAGTCAATTAAATCAACTTGTAAACCTCTGCTTTTTCTTTCTCAATTGCTCATGCACATTGAAACATATGATTAAGCATGATAAATGTGATTTTGTCCAATCAACTTTCCACTTCAGCAACCTTTCTTCTACTTACTGATTACTTACCCTAACATTTTTCTTCACTTATTAGCGTGCATTTAAGCTAGCATACCCTTTTCTTTCCTTTCCTTTTATAAAACAAATTATTTGTTATAGACATATTTGAGCACTGCAACCCCAATCTTATATGTCAATAAACCAAGGGCTCTTTAACCCCTAAAAGTGTTGTTTCATACCCTAAAGGATCATAGTCAACTCATTACATCATTCTGTTACCGAGAATAGTGTCCACTCAGAGCTGCTATTCCCACTAAGATTGGTAGCTATCTTAGAAACAAACAAGTAAAGACTACTTTTGTTTTCCTTTATGAAAATAGATCAGAGTGGAACAAAGGACACCAACCTTAGTCTTGTGCTTGGTTCCTTACTTGATTCCTCTGCTTCCTGATAGATCTTTGCCGCTTCTTCTTCGTCTACCCAGCTTCAAAGAGCACCTATGGAATCAAAGCAGCATAATACTATCGAAGAACAAAGATCTATATTCATAAATAACACAGGACCAGATATGTATTAAC
>APFE031364369.1:35882-68039 GCA_000404065.3 Pinus taeda
GACCATTTCTGAGCAGTTTTTAGTGGAGAACTTCTGGGAGATGATGTAATCAGCTGACCTTGTTCCTTTAGGTAGTGAAACAACACTTTTATGGACTTAGGAGCCCTCAGTTTATGGAAATTTATGATTGGGGTTGCAGTGCCCAAAATTGTCGATAACACATTCCCCAGAAGTTCCACCTGAAAAACCACTCAGAAATGGCCAAAACAGGACCATACTGACTACCCCACTATCATGGTGGGATGCATACTAATTGCTACACTAGCCAGGTGTGATGCATACTCAAGAGGCCTTCTGTAGGGTATGATGAGCGAGGATGGACAAATGTCTGAGACAGGTTGCTAAGTGGATGCTCATGGAATCTTCTAGAAACTTCTCCTATGACACTTGCCTCTCTGAATTTGCCCAGAGATGAGTAAGAGATCAATGAAATCTCCAAGTGGAACCAAGAACTACAAGTGGAATGACACTAATCAAAAACCTAGAGATGACTCACACATTTGCAAACATCTATAATTGGATCCCTCATCTGAGAGATCTATAGGCTGGAACTTCTTAATTTGTAAAGAAGTGTTGTTAGTTCATCTTTGAGAAGGATCATTGTACTATTGGGTGATCTTGTTTTTCATGAGGTGAAAAGGGTTTTGATGCTGGGGGGATGATGTTGGATTAGACACCTGGGCTGTAATTCTCCCTTCTATTTTAATAAAGTTCTTTGAGTTTTCCTCCATACAATCATGTACTTGTGAATCTTGTTATTTATGAATGCCATTGTATGTTCAATGTATTTCCAATTCTGCATTGTTTATGATATAATAGATCGAGATTCTTTGATGGTGTTTTGTTACTTTGTTTCTACAAGTATTCTCTAAGCGGGACAAGTAGGAGAGGATTTGCAAGCTCTATCAAGGGAGAGAGGAATCAAGAAAGGAGTCAAGCGGAAGATCCAGGTTGGTCCCTTTGCTTCTCCCTTATCTATCATACATAAAGGAAATTGAAAATTGCTTTGATTGTTTGTTTCTAAGATAGCTACCAATCTTAGTGGGACTAGCAGATCAAAAAGACACTAGTTTTCCCAGAAACAAATGGCGAATCCATTGGGGACTGAATAGTTTGTTTGTTTGTTACTGTTGTTTGCTTTATAAACTACAGATTGAGCCTGAAGTTAGCCAGATAGCTTTCGAACTACTCTTGCTATGCAATTGCAAAGTAGATGAATGCTTCTTCAGTCAATATCCGAGTTAGTTTATGAACTAAACATCTGACATGCAAGCATTATAAATGCCCTTGTGGTAGCTCAATAACCTCCTACTATCATACCCCTATAGTTTTCTTTTTACTTTCCATCATAGCTCAGCTTAAATCACTGAACTCAGCTGCAAATTTGAGCAAAAACCCACCTCAGTTTCGCTCCCTGGCCCATCGCACTGCCTATCACTGGAAGCTAGTATGCATCGCACTACCCATATGTAGCAGGTGAGATGCATCCCTATTTCTGTGAAGCACAGGTGTGATGACTGAGTAATCCTATTTCTCTCCTTGAAATTTGGGTTCTTTGCCCTTGTTTTCAGCTCTATTTAGTTGTTTTGTTGCTTATGATCGGTATCTCATTGCTCAAGCCTCCTTGCTTTACATAGTTCAACCTCCATTGATTAGGATTAGTAAATGTTTTTATGTATTTTTCCATCATTTACAGTCCTTCGTCAAAAGGTAGCTTAAACCGAACTGTCGTTTTGGTGCAAAAAGTGTCGTAGCTATTGTTTTGTGTCAAAAAGCGAAGTATCGTAAAGTATTCCTTCTCTAGATAGTCGATTTAACTTTTGATGTGTATTTGATTTGAATTGTTAATGTTTGAAGTGTCGAAAGCTTTTTCTATTTGAAATCAAGAAGTGTCATTTATTCTTCCTTTCATTTTGAAAATAAATTGTCGAAATGTCCCTTTGAAGAAAATAGTTCAAATCTATTCTTAGTTTTCCTTTTTGGCATTTCTCACATTAAGGGAACGAAAAACAAATACATGCATTTGTATTTGCATTTAGACTATGTGAAAACAATGATTTAGGAAAAGTGCATTTAGTGTGTGCTCTTTGCTCTTTGTTTGAAAGAATCGTACTCTTATTTCCTTAGTAGCTAGGATTTCTCATTACTAAAAAGAAAACAACGATTGTTTATCATTTTAGATTGCATATTTAGGAATTTTACATCTACATCATGTTGTGAACCTTGAAAGGAAAACTTTTAAACAAGATCAACTCTAAAATAAATCTCAATGAACTTAACAACACTTTGGAACCTAACACAACACATCGATAAGTCTAGGCTAGAGATGTGTTCCGGCATCGTAAATATAGTAACTATCATTTTCATCGAAGATTGGGTGATTCCTCCTCTGATATGACAAGTGCTAGCACAGACTTGTGCTCCCCGTACCGTCGAGTATATATTGGGAGACCACAATAGGCTTACATATTTTATCCATAGGAAGCCATGTATGCTGCCTTATCGATCGCAATGCACTGAACACATCATTCGGGAAAATTGACTACCATACAGAAGTCCTTGGTAATTTCTCTTTAATTTACCACCAAGGTGTATAATGCAGTTTTGTGATTGGTTTGGTAATCCCTCTGTCTAGATTTCCAGAGTAGTCATTTTCATTCCTTTTTTACTCTTTAAAAGAAAAGGTCCATCCGAGCACTTGTCACTTTAGGCTCATTAAAAATGGAAGGGAACTACAGTCATCTTTAGCTTTTTCTCGACTCTTAAAAATTGAAAAAGCAAAGTTGTGTCAAAGCGTCATTAAAATTTATTTAATTCGGAATAACATTCCTATTTCTTCATTGATCTTAGGTTGAGATAATGGAGTCCACCAATCAAGGAATCCCTCTTGAGGGGAATCCTAGTCCATTTTCTTCTTGGGGAAATATTGGTGCTCCATATATGGCCACATTGTCCCTTTCAGGAATCACAGTTCTGCCGATATGGCTATTCTTGAGATCTGCAATCAAATCAGCAACCAGTTGATATCGAAAGTGACCCTTCACCTTCTACTTTTTTTGTTTTTCCCTCCCCTTCTGCCTCTTCGCACCAAGTGGCTGAGAAGAAGAAGAAAGGGAAGGAGAAGAAGAAGAAGAAGTCAGTTAAGAAAGGGGACAATCATGAATCATCTGGTGAAAATCCACACATTAAGTCTCCTAAATATCCTTGGCTAATTTTCAAAGGAAACCATTTTCATCGAGATTA
Source organism: Pinus taeda (assembly GCA_000404065.3). Classification (NCBI taxonomy): domain Eukaryota; kingdom Viridiplantae; phylum Streptophyta; class Pinopsida; order Pinales; family Pinaceae; genus Pinus; species Pinus taeda. Next base: position 39,126 of record APFE031364369.1, read on the forward strand.
TTTTTGGATTCTACGGATCTTGAGAGAATGGCCTCCCCATTCGCACCGTTCGGTGTCATCAAGCTCTGGCAATCATATTGACAGCACACCAACAACTAGTGAAAATGAAATTCCTAGGTAGAAAGGAAAGGTCAAAATTCCATGTCAATTATGTGAAGGAGACCATCACCTTCCCCATTATCCTTTCTTGGATGAGGCCAAAAGAGTCTTGCGTAACCGTCCTACTTCACTGCAACGACTTCCATCTAGATACAAGAAACACTCACCAAGTCCTTCGATAGTGGAAAATCTGATTGACATAACTCAATCGTTAGTCAAAATTCCTATCGTTGAGAGTGAACCCTCTGAGTCCATACCGAGCCAAAGTCAGTAGGTCAAAATAGCATTCGACCCAGTCTTTCCTTCAAAAGGTCCACCTTCAGATGATACAATTTCCAAAGAGAATGATAATAATACCATTCAAATTCTTTTTGTTAATATAGATTCTGATGAACTTGGGGGAAATCTGCCCACTCCTTTACCAGAGGAAGAAAATTCCCCAGTTCAAGGGGTTCATTCAACCGTTTATCTGGTACCCCCTCCAAGTAGTCTAGTCTTTTCCTTTGATTGGAATCAACTAGCAAGACCCTACCTTCTGTCTAATGTACCATTCCGGATCATAGTACAAGTTTACAAAATTATCGTGTTTGGCACTATCATAGATGAAGGGGGCTTCAATGAGTATCCTTTCCTCAACTACTTGGAAAACACTTGGATCACTATTGCTTATTCCTGTGACACAAAAATTTTTCAAGCTTTAACAAAGGAACCAGTTGACCGTTAGGGATCCTTTCGAAGTTACCGATAACTTTGAAATGGAAAACCATTCACTTGAATGTGATGATAGTCCAAGGACCGTTAGATTACAATCTACTCCTTGGACTTGACTATGTTTATATCATGGAAGCTATTGTTTGCACACTCTTTCGAGTGATGTGTTTCCCGCATGAAGGCAAAATTGTCTAGCTTATCAACTAGCTTTCATTTCCCGGTTCAAGCACAACTCCAAGACAAACATCGTCCCTAAGTGGTCTCTTTACATCAAGAGCATCTCTTCAACCTTCATTCCATCCACCTGATTGCGGCAAGTAGTCTAGTGAATGTAACAAAGCTTAGGGGGCATGCACCCTTGTCCATCCAGATGAATCCAGCTGAAAAGATAAGATTCCTTGTAGGTTAAGTGATTGGTCTGACACACCATTCACCTTTGTCAGCAGCGCATGGACAAAGCCAAGGAAGTGTTCTTGTCTAACTGCTGACAAAAAAAATCCTGCTTAACCATAGTGATTCCCATATGGTTACTAGAAACTCTCATTTTCTCAATACTTGAGGACATGCAAACCTTTTTATGCAAGCAAAAAACAACCAATTTCATTTTTTAGCTTTTTATATTTTTTAGCTTTTTAGTTTCAACTTCTTAGGTTAGGTGATTAGTCTGATCCACCACTCACCTTTGTCTGCAATGCACAGATGAAGCAAAGGAAGTGTTTTGTCTAGACAAAAGACAAAACCATCCTACCTAACCTCAGTAGTTCCTTATCTTTTTAGTTTTTTTAGCTTTTTAGTTTGGTCGTGCCTAACTTACATGAAGAGGAATATGAGCAATGTTTCCAGAAGATTGAAGCTTGTTAAAAAAAAAACTGCCACTGAGCACATCTTCCCCCAGATTTCAATCTTGTTAAAAAATGAACTCACCTTCGGTAAATAACCTTCGTGATTGCCATTCTATTTTTCTTTTGAACCTTGGTTGTGTTCCTACCATCACCTCCATTCTTTTGGCTGATCATATGCTTCCACTTGATTGTTTACCTTTTTCAGGAATAGCTACGATAAGTGGTTCTGTTAGTCACCCTCTTCACACCACCATGTTTTGAGAAGTTCCAAGCTTACCCAGAACCAGTTGCTACCCTAAAACACCACTTGTTCCTAAAAAACGAGTCTCTTTTAAACTCCTTTTAGACTCGTTAAATATGAAAAGATTGTCAAGCTATTGGCCTTTTTAGCTTGTTAAAGTAAGGGGAAGTGCCATCCCTCCTGTACATTTTAATATTTTTGGACATGAGGGATTATCCCACAAAAAAATCAAGTGCTTCTCTTTTTCAACTCACTTAAGCAATCGAAAATTCATCCCTTGCATATTATTTTAATCTTTTTCAGACTCAAGGGATTATGCTACAAAAAATAACTACTGGAGTTTCCTTTTCGTCCCTTTTCAAACTCTCTAAACATGAAAAGGACTGAGTTATCCTTATCATTAAACTCGTTAAAACAATAGTGACAAACTTGTCCACCTAGACAAGAATGAGTTTCATTGTCGCTAAGCTCACTAAAACATAGTGACAAATCTGCCCGAAGGGAAAATTATATAAAAATCATATGTTATCGTCCTCAAGCTTGACAAAAATAAAGAGGTACTGGTCAACAATGACTAGGGAAAAAGTGAAGAAAACTTGAAGAATATTATTGGTAGCAGGTCGCTTTTGAACATGACACTTTCACTCCATCCCCATGATTGAGTCGGGTTTGGTTATTCCGTTCACCGGTCATATCACCATTGGTCCTCCATACCATCCATCTTTTGAGGTTAACGCTACCAATCCATCTCAGTGTCACCAATATGTTCAAGAGAAGTCATTCAAAGAATTCACCATCTAGATAATACCTCATCCACTGCAATACCTTCACCGTCTATTTTTCATGGCTGCCATTCTTGAACCTTGTATCATTAGATCATTTTCACCTCCAGAAAATCATTTGCTTCGTTTCATGTCATTGATGTGGGATACATTAAGGCCCTCCTACGACAATTCACTTCTTGTCGACATCAGCTCATTATCCAAGAAGTTGATTTAGAAATAACCCTTTCAGTAATTTGAAGCTTGCATGCCTAAATGGCAAGTTTCTCACTTTCGGCGATAGGTTTACATCAATGGCCTTCGACTGAGAGATTTTGCATGGTGTTCAACATCGGATCATATATTCACACCACGTGAATTGTACTGTAGTACCTTGGGGTTCATCATCATTATCAATGATTCCTCTCGTGCATGTTAACAGCTTACATTATTGGCTGGTAATCAGGCAATGTCTTTCCATGTTCGACTTTAGGACATCTTTTCACATGGATCGACTTGTACATCGAGCGAAGATTGAATGAGTTTGAAGACCTCGGATCTAGTTTCATCCATCTAGGCTACAATATATTCAGGAATATAAAGACATCAAATGTACACAGAAGCTGCACAGATGATCATCCAAACTAAGGGATGATGACTCTACATATAAAGAATCACTAGTTTGCAACTGTAGACGATTATCTATCCTATGTACATGAAAATGAATTTATAAAGCTGAGCATGGGAATGTCCACCTCAGCTAGATCATGAAAATAATATGATGATGATGTATTGTATTGTATCTTATACAGGTCACCTTTCCATTCGAATACCTTGGATCCTCATGATAAAGCATTTCACCCGACATCAAAAGATTTACGACTTCATGCTTTAGGGGGCAACTATTATAGACATATTTGGGCACTGCAACCCCAATCTTATATGTCAATAAATGAACGGCTCTTTAACCCCTAAAAGTGTTGTTTCATACCCTAAAGGATCATAGTCAACTAATTACATCATTCCCCAAAATTTCCACCTGAAAATCCCTTCAGAATTTGCCAAAACAGGACCATATTGATTGCCCCACTCTTAAGGTGTGATGCATACTGAAGAGGCCTTCTGTAGGGTGCGATGAGCAAGGATGGATAGATGTCCAAGATAGTTTTCTAAGTGGATTCTCATGGAATATTCTAGAAACATCTCCTATGATACTTGCCTCTCTAAATTCGCCCAGAGATGAGTAAGAGATCAATGAAATCTCCAAGTGGAACCAAGAACTACAAGTGGAATGACATTAATCAAAAACCCTGAGGTGACTCACCCGTTTGCACAAATCTATAAATGGATCCCTCATTTGAGAGATCTGGAGGTTGGAACTTTGTAATTTGTAAAGAAGTGTTGTTAGTTTGTCTTTGATAAGGAGCATTGTACTATTGGGAGATCTTTCTTTTCATGAGGTGAAGAGGGCTTTGATGCTGGGAGGAAGATGCTGGATTAGATAGCTGGGTTGTAATTCTCCCTTCTATTTTAATAAAGTTCTTTGAGTTTTCCTCCATACAATCATGTACTTGTGAATCTTGTTATTTATGAATGCCATTGTATGTTCAATGTATTTCTGATTCTTCATTGTTTATGATATAATAGATCAAGATGCTTTGATGGTGTTTTGTTACTTTGTTTCTATAGGTATTCTCTAAGTGGGACAAGTAGGAGAGGAGTTGCAAGCTTTATCAAGGGAGAGAGAAATCAAGCAAGGAGTCAAGCGGAAGATCCAGGTTGGTCCCTTTGCTTCTCTCTTATCCATCATACATAAAGGAAATCGCAAATTGCTTTGATTTTTTGTTTCTAAGATAGCTACCAATCTTAGTGGGACTAGCAGATCGAAAAGAGACTAGTTTTCCCGAAAACACTATCTAATTCTAACCTTATATCTTCTAAGGGCTCAGATTAAATTGATGAGCTCCTTTTATTTTCTCTACCTATCTAATGATCTACCAAGATTCAGCTATTTGGTCATATTTTATTATCTCATTATAAACATAAAATTCAAAACATGAAATAGTCAAGATTAAGCAGTTTGACTACCATGGGTTGCGGCATGTATGATAAGTTGCACACAACCATTATTTATAGAAGAAGTAAAATAGTAGTGCCATTTAGAGCTACACAGTTTCATGATCTGTTTTTGTGTTTGGGGTTCATAGATTTTCATTTTTTGATCTTTTCTTATTCTTTTTGTCCTTTGATATTTCTTTTAGGACACACCCTCTTTACATTATCTAATTTTAAATATGGAAAAAATTTGCAAAAAGCAAAGGTATGTACAATATTACAAGGCTTAACCTTAGCCAATTCAAAATTATGAATCCTATCACTATAGGACTCTAACAGTGGCTCCACATGGGGATGGCAATTCCTAGCAAAATGTCAAGAACTTTAAGATCAGTAGCATTTGAATTGTGAGTGAATTTACATTGTAAACTATTCTTCTGTGATTTATGCCTTATTGTATAATATTTGTGACTGAAAATCTTGAATTGAAATCATATCCTTTTCTACAAACTGAAATCTGACACATGTTGTACTGAAAGCTGATCTGAAATAAACTTGCTGCTGAAAAACTGAATATTCAAACTGAAATCCTACCTACTTACTCTAATTAGTTGTCCAACTGCTGGTTAGGTAAAATGAAATAGGCATTGCAACCATTTAATCATCATATACATCGGTGAATTTTTCTACTTGTGCTTGTTTGTGATTAAAATTGAGATTATAAAGCCAATTATAACTTTGTTAACAAATGAGAAGATACAGAAATACTTGATTTCCTTTGTTGACTCTAAAACCTATACAAAAGGATCTTCCAAAATATATACACTAATGTTTAATTGATCTAGGCAACTGTACAATTGTTCTGGATGGCCTCCATGCCATGAAAGTGAAATGTCATTTTCATCATTATCACCCTGCAGATTTTCAGATAAGCTTTGTGATGATGTTTCTACTGATTGAAATGTCTATCTAGTGAAACCTTTATCATCTTGATTTTGAATCTCATAGTTAATTAATGGAGAAAAATTCTGATTGCATTCATCATGTAACATATTAGCTATTGGATCATAAAAGACGTGGAAGGATTTCTGCAACCTATTACATATGGGTTTTAATGGGACTTCATGCATTTATGCATGCTGTTCATCCTTTCTTTGGAGATATTATACCATATTTCCTTTAAAAACTGAAATGATTCATAAGATAGTGGTATAGAACTTTCCTGTGTCATATAATCAGACATCTCAATAGAATTGTATAACTGCACTTGTGAAACTGAAGAATCTTGATTAAGATTTTCATTTTCTTCTTTGTTGCCAATAGCAATACCTAAAGACTGCTAATTTTTTATTGCTTTAAATTTTTTCTGATGAACTGAAACGAAGAAAAACAAAGAGGCAAAGAAGCTTCACTTATTTCCAAATTTTATGCTCTTTCTTCCTCACTTTCATAGTTGATATGAATAAGATGATTACTGTTTCCAAGCTGCTGAAACTGAATTTCTTTATTTTCCAAACTAGTTTCTGATTGCTCTGTAAAGTTAGTTTGGATTTGAAGAACATAATTATCATCGTACTGATCATATTTAGGAAAATCATTAAAAGAAGAAATGTCATCAAACATACACATTAGATCAATGGATTTCCTCTCCACATATTTCTCTATAAATCTATCTTCGGATCTATGGTAGTTGGAATTAGCAGGAATTTGTTCATGGCTATCAACCTCTTCTTTTTAAGAAATAAATGTGTCATGGTGATTTTGAACAAAAAAATTTATCTTTCATGATGATCTTATGTATCCTTCCCTCTATTTTTCTTACCAAAATGTAGAGTTTTACCTCTACAATGTTGTTCTTCTCCACCCCTGCTTTCAACTTTTCTCTTCTGATTTGCAGATTAACTTCCATATCTACTGCAATGTTCTACATATGTTCCAGTGTTGAGGGGTTTCTTTCTCTTAGCTAAAATTCTCTAAATCAAATGCTTTTGGATAATGCAAGAGAGTCAAATCATGAGGAGGTCTTATATTTGATGGCATTGAATAAAAGATTTGATTAAATATGTCAGAAAATTGTTGTATTGTTTCATTTGGATGTCTTTTCAACTAATTATATTCTCCTATGATCACAAAATGATTGACTTTGATTATCCATCTATCAAGGAAAATTTTGACAAACTGTTGGAAATTTTAGATGCTTGCCATAGGTAGATTCTTGAAGCAACTCTTTACTTCACTTTGCAAAGAAATAGCAAAACGCCTAATAATAACGTCATCTTCACCAATCTCAAATAAGTCCAGATAATTCTCAAAACATTGAATATGTTTTTGGGCAGTGATACCATTCTCTCCATCAAAACTGTGGAGATATTTGTGATAGTTATTAGGGAAATCAAGGAGTATAGGAAGTAACATGAGGGGCTTATATCTATCAGGAACTTTAAAAAGTACTGGAATATGTACAGGGATTGTATGATTATTCTTGATTGTTTGATGCTCCTCAATCAGAAAATGATCATAATAAGATTTAGAAGAAAGCTGCTGAAATGGATAAGGAGGATATATATTTATAATTTTCAAAGGAAAATAATCAAAATGAAATATAAGATATTCTCTAAAATACAATATACATTGACAAAATTTCTTGATGAGAAAGAACATAATGCCTTGGATAACAATCCAAGTTAAAATCCTGATCTTTTGATATTGTTCTTTGAGATTCATTCCTCCAGTGGAGTCTCGGTTATGAAATTGATTTGGAGGTGGAGTCGCTAGATGGATGATTTTAACATTTGTGTGTCTGATCACTGTCCACCATCATAGATTAGATCTGGTCTTTGTATCAATTTTCTAAAGAAAATATTCTCTTCCCCATTATGGTCACCATTATGTTATCACTCAGTATTTTTTCAAGGTTAAAGAAAGAAATCACCAAGGTAACTACAAACCAATTTTGGAGATCAGGACCTAGCCTTCCTGGTGCCTAGAGAGGGCTCTCTCTTTCTAATTTAACTTTGTTTAAGCTATGTGATTTTAGGCTAGTTACGAATGTTCAAGAGGTTTTCGATTTGTATTTGAGATTGGGTGGTGGGATCTACTTAGACAGATGGGTAAATTGATGTCTTTTAGACCATTGGGCTATGGAGTCAAATAATAAGGAAGCAAAACTAGATTAACCCACTAAAGGGAACTTCCAAAGGCCAAGAGAGCAAAGTGTTTTTCAAATCTTTGAGACAGAGAGGTGAACGGGTTTCACTCGGGGTGAGAGATCAGATAAGGGTTCTCAGACCCGGATAATGAATGAGGAATGAAGGAGTAATCAAAATCAAAATTCAATTAAGAATCATTTAACGTGGATATTCATGCAATCAATCTAAAGTAAAGAGAAATTAAGAATTATTTAATTTAAATATCAGAAGAAAACATTCAAATGCATAGCTGTTAAGACGGAGTGTAATTAAACAAGTTCTCAAATATTATTCCAGTTATAACATTTAGATTGAGAAAAAAAATAAATAGTATGAATAACTTGAGAAAAATGACAACAACACATGAGAATACTTGTCTAAAATTCGCTTAACACATGAATCCTTTGAAATGTATGATCTTTATTCATCAATCCAGCTTATTAGCTTAGCAAATGATATAATAACCTTCTGGGCCTTCTGATCAAAAAGTCTATAGAAATGTCTAATATGTCTAATAGAATCCACACTAAAATACTTCAAATGAAGAAGTATTTATACAAATTCTAAACTGAAATATCTTGAAAAAATATCAGGATTGGTTTTACAAATATCTCAAACTGTTTTACATTAATAGAACTTAAATAAAGGACACTCAAAATTAATTAATCTATTTGGAACTATATTTATGGGTTGATGGTGACAAAGGAGAGAAATTCAAATTTGATAGCAACTCTTAATTGATGATGAGGCCTCCAAGTCACTGACTAAGTCCTTCCTTTGTGCATTTTGCCCCAGACATTTTGCATAAATACGATCCAATGATACCTTTGTATATCACAATCCGAGGTAGATATGTAAAAAGTGAAAGAAGTTATTGTATATAAGTATGTTATTAAGATAAAACTCTTTCAGTTTCCCAAAATTTAGCTCCAGATGTTCAGAATATTCTCTTCATAAAGATGTCAAAAACAAGATTTTGCACAGTCCAAAAACTAAACTATGAAGATATGCATTTATCTCCCTTTTTGTAATACCTGTGTAAAAAGTGAGATAGGTTTTTTTATATTGCCCTATTAGGAACACAAACCTCTGCCAGGTTCGAAAACTGCATCTTGGATTGGCCACAATAGTTTCTGAAAAATTATGACTTAAACAGGAAATTTTTGGAAAATGTACCATTCCTGCTCTAGTGTTATCTTTTAACCTTTTCTTTTAACTGTTTTTACCTTTAGTTTGGATAAGCTCCATTACTGCTAGTGAAAGTGTTTTCATCTCTGTTTAACCCTTACTTCCTCCATGTTTACTTTTACTGTTTACCTTGACTGCTCTGTTTTTTCATCTATCTTCACTTTGATTTTTCAATCTGATACACTTTTACTGATACTCTTTCATCTAATACACTTTTACTTTGATGACCTATCAATATACTTTACTGTGTTTTTACTTTTACTGTACATTTTAACTTTTTACTATGTATTTCAACAATAAATTATTTAGTTTTTTATATGTATCAGCATATGGTAATGGATATTGATCAACTTTCTATATGTTTGATCTGTTTGTCTTTTGACAGTATGCTCTGTCTAGTTCCTTTGTTTTAACAGTCAATGTCTCTGGGTGATCGATTTATTTCTCTGTTCTGTGTCTAACGTTTTTCTTCTTCTGAATGAAGGTTTTTAAATATATTTCCTTTCAAGTCTTGGAGTAAACAAGTTTTGTGACTAGTATCAAAATTTTTTATCCAAGCTCTAGTCTTTTGTTAATTACCTACAAAATACAATAATTTGTTAATAAAATGCAAGTCTGCGAGGAGGTGACCGGAGGCCGTACTGAAACTGGGAAGAATTGTGAACAAATTTCGGAAGGTGTTCAGGTGGGAATCCATGGTGAATTCATGTCTCAGAGGCTCAGGGTGGTGTCGGAAGGGTTTGATAGGTTTCACTGTGTAACTGAGTAAAATACATGAAAATGAGGGTTTTCGGGGTTTAAAGGGTAATGGGTAAATTGGCGCGGAATTTTATATTATGAATAGTGAGTGGTTTTGGGTTTAGTTGGGAGGTGGTATCAGAGGCCATCGCACCACTTTTATGGAGGAGGAAATATTTTGGCGAGGTCACCCGATCTATGTTAGCACTTCACACGTAGTAGATGGGGGCCCGGGAAATACCACTTTATTGGGCGGGTAAAGGTCAGACATCGAGTGAACCCAATATGGCTATGGACCATTGGATTTGGATGTTCATGATCAGAGGGAAGTCGGGTGACAAATTTTCACTTATGAAATGGGCACAGGTTTCGTGGAGGCCCGGAGCTTTAATCCATAGCGTTTTGGGATTATTTATGAGTTAAACATGGGATTAAATGATTGGATGAGGTTTAATGAAGGGATTATCTTAACTTTACTGAGAAGTGGTGAGTTAAGAGGGTTTTGTCGGGGGTATGGGATAAAAGTATAGTTTATAATTAAACTAAGGGTTGGGGTATTATATACGGGATTTATTTATATATGGGAAAAGGTATATCGGGAGCTATATTATTATGTTAAAAATTAATATGAAATGAAATGAGTGGAATGAACATACCACTAAGCATTAGGTAATATTTATGAATTTTCTTCACATACACTTATACTTAGGATAAAATATTTTTGTGGGTGTTTTGAATTAAATGGAATTTAAAATGGGGTTGTTTACTTTTCACAGACAAATGGAGTTTAACCTTATGAAAAGGGTTCTATTAGGGTAATGAAGGGAAATGTATTGTATGAAGGAAATTCTAACACTTGATATCCATAAGTCATTAAGCCAAGGGTTTGGTCCCATAAAAAGTCAGAGAAATGCTCTGAGCCTTTATGACATGAAGGAATTTTAGTACTAGAACATACTTGTGGATGGGGAAATTAGTAAGTATGGAGATGAAATGAATGAGGAAAGTCAATTAAATCAACTTGTAAACCTATGCTTTTGATTTCGTAATTTCTCATGCACATTGAAACATATGATTAAGCATAATAAATGTGCTTTTTTCTAATCAACTTTATACTTCAGCGACCTTTCTTCTACTTACCCATTACTTACCCTAACATTTTCTTCACTTATTTGGGTGCATTTAAGCTAGCAAACCCTTTTCTTTCCTTTTCTTTTATAAAACAAACTATCTACTTCTAACCTTATATCTTCCAAGGGCTCAAATTAAACTGATGAGCTCCTTTTATTTTCTCTGCCGATCTAATGATCTGCCAAGATTAAGTTGTTTGCTCAGATTTTATTCTCTAACTATAAACATAAAATTCAAAGCATGAAATAGTCAAGATTAAGCAGTTTGACTACCATGGGTTGTGGCATGTATGATAAGCTACACACAACCATTATTTGCAGAAGAAGTAAAATATTAGTGGCACTTAGAGCTGCACACTTTCATTATCTGTTTTTTTGTTTGGGGTTCGTATATTTTCATTTTTTGATCTTTTTATTCTTTTTGTCCTTTGATACTTATTTTAGGAAACACCCTTTTTACATTTTTTAGTTTTAAATATGGAAATCGTTTGTAGAAAGCAAAGGGATGTACAATATTACAAGGCTTAACCTTGGCCAATTCAAAATTATGAATCCTATCACTATAAGACTCTAACAAAAGCAAAGACAGACTAGAGCCGGAAATGGACCCATCTATGGTTACGACGTTCCTGGAAACATGCATGAAGCTACTTCATGAAAATAAGGCTAGACAAGGATTACAAGAACTCATTAATAGATATGTTGGGACTATGCTAGGAGAATTGTGCGTAGTCTGGAAGATTGGAAAGCATAAGACGAGGAGGGGAAGAGAAATGAGGCTAATCGCACAGATTGGAGAATATGAGATGGACCAAGTAATTCTGGATTTAGGATCAGATGTGAACGTTCTGCCAAAGAAGATGTGGGAGCACATGGGGAGGCCTACACTGCAATGGTATCCTACCTAGCTATGAATGGCAGACCGACAGAAGATAATACCTATGGGAAGATTGTAGGGAATCATTGTAGATATTGAGGGAGTGAGCACGCTAGCAGACTTTGAAGTGATAGATATTGTTGTTGACATCAATCCCTACCCCGCGCTCTTAGGAATTGATTGGGCCACTGACATGAATAGGGTGATTAATCTGAAGAAGTGCAAGATGATTTTTGAGAAGAAGTATCTACGTGTAGTTATACCCTTGTGACTATGAAAGTGACAATGATTTGGACTACATCTACAAAATAACTGCGCGAGAGTAAGATTGGGTAAATCCCACCACGGATGGACAAATTTCATGGGAGTGCGAAAGCTCTTGTACTTTGGATTCGGATGAGGATATAGAACGATGGAAGAATCAGTTACACAAAGTAACCATGCTGAACTGTAATATGACGAAAAGATCATTGCGTTGCATATCGAAATAAGTGAGAGATCTACCTACTTATGATGGGTTAAGTTAGGTAGATTTGTTCTTGGACCAATTTGAAAGGGAGGTGCCAGAAAAATAACATTTCCAGGCCTTGAAGTGGGTCTTGCATGGTACGCCTGCAAGGTGGTGGGGTACGCACAAGGAAAGCTTTGAAGACGGGCGCGCATGTATGAGGATGATGTGCTCACGGTTTGGGAAACCTATAGCGTGAGTGGCGGATAAATACAATGAATGGAATGCTCCGTGTGCACAGTTGTCCAGGTAGGTACACGCATATGGACAATCTGCATGGATGCACATGAACTTCATGTTTGGAGATACAGTCAATAAGCATGTGTTAGGGGGGCAAATGAGTGAATGGTCCCTCAATTTGGAGCAATAGAGTGTGGAGAGAACGAGCACGTAGAAGATTATCCACACATAAGCATTTAACCAAGTGTGTAGAGAATTGAACAAGGCATGTAATGCGTAGCAAAGTGATTGGGACCTACACGTACCAACAATTTTATGGGCTCACAGGACAATGTGCAAGAAACCGACAGGACAAACACCTTCTAGGCTGGTGTATGGATAAAACGATGTAATATCGATGGAGTATATTATGCCTAGTCCACGCATAGCAGCACCACGGATATGATGGATCGCAGAGCCTTGGAAGAACAATCACATAGTTGGACAAAGAAGAATGCTTGGGACCTAATCAATAAATCCAACCGGGTAATCTTAGGCTCTAAGAAATCATGAATGAAAGAGTATGGTTAAGAGAGAAAAGCACCATGATAGAAGTAGAAGTCAAGAAGCTTTAGGAAGGAGTAAAGAAGGACCTTCTTCATAAACAAATTGTGGTGATAAAACAGGATGCGCACAAGTACATTGACAAATATAGGAACTACCACCAAGGGTTGATCAGTTCGATGCCTTGGATTAGACCATATGTTACTAAGGGGATCATCGATGGTGGTGCAACACAGTTTGCAAAATTTGTGATGCAGTTGGTAAATTCAAATGGAAAGCCCTTAGCAAGAAAAGTAAACGATAGATGGTTGAAGCCATATACAGGTGGTGTGACCACTTGACTAGCTGTAGAAAGCATAGTCTTAGTGCTCCAAATAGTTGAAAGGAGGCGTGGGACTATAAACTACTCTGCTCAAGAGCTGTGTGATGACGGGACTGCACGTAGGAGCAAAGTGTCAGAAGGCCCACAAAAATGCAAGGGTGGTTGTGCTACCGCACGGGTTGGCTGGAAAGTGACCGTTATAGTCACTATTCATGATGTGATGTTTAATGCCAAATGGAGCGGGTGATAGGAATTTAAGGTAGGCTTTATGCGCTAGATTTGGGAAAATCTTCTCCCAAAGGAGCATTAATGGACTGGATTTGGGGGGAATGGTTGAATTTGAAATCAAAAGGTGCTATAAATTGTAAAGAGCTACCCAGCAAACAACACTTGGCCATTTGAGAATTGAGTTATTGCATGGCCAGAGATCTATGAACCTAGATCTATTGATTTGTTGAAGTAGAAGGCATTGTTTGAGCACTTACCTAAGCCGTTTAGAGATTTTTGGAATAGCAGTATGACCACACCAGAGGAAGCCATGGATATTGGCGAAATGATCGCTGAAGAGGCCATGCAGGCCATGACAGTAGGAGATGCCCCTAAAAGCATCGGGAAAGTCATGGAAATCCCTAAATTGCTATGCACGGCAAGGCCCAAGAAGGATAAGAAACCTATGATTCTGATGCACGTGTCCCCTCGAAACTCGCTGAGAACTAAATTGACCATGGAATAAAAGGGGAAAGCAGTTAATGTGGAAACCAATGAGGAGGAGGAAGACCTTGAGGAAATCCTAGTGGAAGAGGAGGAGGACGAAGAAATGGAGGATGAAACCGAGGGTGTGGACCCTCTCACCAAACTTCCCGCGTATGTTCCTCTGCAGAAGGGAATGGAAAAGGTTCCTAAGGACCTAGATAAGAGCAAGAGCTCTCTATAGACTCTACTTCTATCTAACGATATCGTTTTTGAAGGAGCACTCTTGGGACAGGTGCCAAGTCTAATGTTTGAAGACTGGGATCTCGCAGACCGCAAGAAGTTCCCACACTTAGCAACTGCACATCTCATGAAGCCGAAGAAAAACACCACGGTGGGAGTCATAGAGTTGGAGTCGCAAAAGTGGTTGTGCGGAGTATAGAAAGAAAGGTTCTTGAACCTGCTCTGGGTGCCACATTACCATCATGCTTAGGTAACTATATTTGTCATCAGGGAGCTATTCTGCCTAATGCATGATGGGTGATTGTGGCTGGAGGAGCCCATACCCACAATGGACCACCTTATTCATAGAATTACCTGACTCCCTTGCAAGGGAGAGGACCCAGCAGATATTTCAGAGGGTAAGAGCACCAAATTGGCCATCGCAGAGGCCATGAAGGAAAAATTCAATATGGAGAAAAAGAAGAGATGGTATGCGATCTCTAGTATCAACAATAAGGTAGTCAAATTTGTCACCCAGATACTAGCTTGCAAGGTTATGCAGAAGTGTCGTGTGGATGAGATACCCACACTGGCAATAGCACTTGCCCCGTAGTGTGCGGAGGAGGTCCAGTTTAACTAGTTAGAGTACTTGTGCAAGGAATTCCTGGAGAATTGTCGCGAGGCACAGGAACAGGGGAAGACCTTCCAATATGCATGGCTTCTGCTATCCATAGTGTTGATACCTTTGGAATTACCTAAGGATAACCAGTTCCCCACAATTGTTATAAACATATTTGGGCACATCAACCCCGAACTTATATTTCTATAAACTAGGGCTTTTGAATCCCTTAAAATAGTTGTTTCATACCCTAAAAGAACATAGTCATCTGATTACATCATTCCCCAAATGTTCCACCTGAGAAACCATCCAGAAATGGCCTAAAATGAACCATACTGCTCCACTGGCCAAATGCGATGTATACTGAGTGGTACACTACTAGGGTGTGATGCATACTGATTAGGCCTTCTATAGGGTGCAATGGGTGAGGATGGACAAATTTCCAAGACAATTTGCTAGGTGGTTTCTCATGGGATCTTCTAGAAACTTCTCCTATGTCACTTACCTCTCTGAATTCGCCCAGGGATGAGTAAGAGATCCAAGAAATCTCCAACTGGAACCAATTGTAACAATTGGAATGACACTAATAAAAACCGCAGAGATGACTCACACCCTTGCATACATCTATAAATTGACCCCTCATCTAAGAGATCTGGAGGCTGGAATATTATGAATTGCAAGGAAGTGTTGATAGTTTGTAATTAAGGAAAGAGCATTGTATTGTTGGTGTGATCTTGCTATTTCGTGAGGTGAAGAGGGATTGAAGCTGGGAGGATGATGATGGATAAGACAACTAGGTTGTAATTATCTCTTCTAATAATAAAGTTCTTCAAGTTTTCTTCCATATGATTGTGCAATTGTGAATGCTATCATTTGTTCATTATATATCTGATTTTGTAATGTTTATGTTGTAATAGATCAAGATGCTTTGACGGTTCTTTGTTGCTGTGTTTTTGCAAGTACTCTCCAAGTGAGTTAAGTACGGGGAGGAGTTGCAAGCTCTATCAAGGGAGAGAGAGATCAAGCAAGGGATTAAGCAGAAGTTCCAGGTTGGTTCCATTATCTTTCTCTTATCTATTACACATAGAAGAAATCATTGAATTACTTTAAACTACTGTTTCTAGGGTAGCTGCCGAACCTAGAGGGTTAGTTGTTCAACAAGACACTAGTTTTCCCAGAAACAAATTGGCGGATGAATTGGGGAGTGAATAAATGTTTATTTGTTGTTATTTTTTGTTTCATAAACTATAGATAGAGCTTGAAGTCAGCCAGGTAGCCTTCGAAATTCTCTTGCTCTACAATTGCATAGTAGATGAATGCTACTTCAGTCAATCTATGGTTTAGTTTATGAATTAAACATTTGGCTTACAAGCACATCTAGATGCCCTTTTGGTAGCTGAGTAGCCTCTCAAGGAATTCCTTAATACTTTGCTCTTTACTGTCCATCAAAGCTCAGCTTAAATCATTGAAAACAGCTACACATTTGAGCCAAAACCCATCTCAGTTGCGCTCCCTCACCCATCGCACTGTCTGTCACTAAAACCCAGTATGCATCGCACCTCCTGAGTGTAGTAAGTGTGATGCATCTCTGTTTTTGTGAAACCCGAGTGTGATGACTGACTGAACCTTTTTCCATTCTAGAAATTGGGGCTTTTTGTTCTTGATTTCAGTTTTGTTTTATTGTTTTGCTGCTTATGAACAGTGCCTCCTTACTGAAGCCTACTTGCATCACATAGATCAGCCTCCATTAAATTAGGATTAGTAAATGTTTTTTGTGTTTGTTCATCGTTTATAATCCTTTTTCGAAAATTTTCTTAAATCGATCTGTCGCTTTGGTACAAAAAGTGTTGTAATTATCGTTTTGTGTTAAAAAGAGAAGTATCGTGAATTCTTCCTTCCCTTGATAGTCGATTGAGTTTTTCTTCATGTATTTGGTTTGATTTGTTATTTATTCAAAGTGTTGAAATCATTTTTATTCAAAATTGAAAAGTGTCGTGGAGTCTTCCTTTCTCTTTTGAAGAAGAAATTGTCGAAAATGTCATTTTGAGTCAAATATTTCAGATCTTTTTTGCGTTCAGTTTTCCTTTTTGGCATTTTTCACATTAAGGAGAACAAAAAAAACACATGCATTTGCATTTAGCATTTCAGTTTGTGTGCAAAAATATGATTTAGGAAAATGCACTAGTGTGTGCTCTTTGCTATTTGTTTGAAAGAATTGTAATCTTCTTTCCCTAGTAGCTAGGATTTTCATTGCTCAAAATAAACAAAGATTGTTGATCATTGTAGATTGCATTTTAGGAATTTCAAATCAACATTACGCAGTGAACCATTGAAAGGCAAACTCTAAACAAGATCAACTTTAAAATAAATTTCAATGAACCTAACAATGCTTTGGAACTTAACGCAACACATATAGAGGTCTAGGCTAGAGACGTGTTCCGGCGTTGTAAAAACTAGTAACTATCGTTTTCATTGAAGATTGGGTGATTCCTCCTCCTTGATACGAAAAGTGCTAACACAGACTTATGCTCCCTGTACCATCGCGTATATATTGGGAGACAGCAATAGGCTTAAATCCTTTATCCATAGGAAGCTGAGTTTGTCGCCTTATTGATCGCAATGCACTGAACACAACATTCGGGAAGATTGACTATTGTACATAAGTACTTGGTAATTTCCTTTAATTTATCACCAAGGTGTATATTGCAGTTTTGCGATTGGTTTGGTAATCTGTCTATCTAGATTCGCCAGAGTAGTCACTTTCGTTCCTTTTTTACTATTTAAAAGACAAGGTCCATCTGAGCACTTGTCACTTTAGGCTCATTAAAAATCGAAGGAGACAAGAGTCATCTTTAGCTTTTTCTCGACTCTTAAAAACTAAAAAAGCAAAGTTGTGTCAAAGTGTCATTAAAATTAATTGAATTCAGAATAACATCTTTTTCCCCTTAATTTTGAGTTGATCAAGTAATCCACAATTGTCAAAGAAATTCAATCAAAACCTCGTTGTTCGTGGAGAATAGCGAGTCGACCATCTTTGACACCGGAAGTGAAGCCAATCCAGAGAAAGCGGTCTCGTTTAACTGAGTCCAATTCATCTAGTTTATTTGAAACTTTTGTTTCAACATCGTTAAAGACTACAGTTACTCCGATCATTTCTGGTACATCTGCCTTTAGAGAAGAAGTTCCGCAGTTACAAGAGGACATTAGAACTGATCCTAATGTAATGGTGGAAACTTCTATACCTAAAACAACTCCATCTAGAGTTGATCCAAAACCCATCTCAGTTCAAACCAATGCTACATTTGAACTAGTAGTTGTTCAAGAACCTCCCTTTGAGACTGAAGTTCACTAACCTGAACATCTGGAAGTTGATTTTTAGAATTCAGAAGGTGTCACTCCTCCAGTATCTATCACTACAGGAGCTATACCTTCTCTGGCTCCAGAAATCTTTTACAGACTTGATGGTCTACCTCTTCCACCTGGTCTAATTTATATAGAGGAGATAGTAGAGAATCCTCCATCTAATACCCCATTACATTTTGGGACTAGGATTCATTTGTATCCTTCTACTCCTGAGTTTGGTTCTTTTGATCCTCCATCATGCAAGTTCCTGTCGAATCGATAGGAAATATTTTGGATAGATTAAACTGTCTGAGCAACCATCAACATCTAGGAATGTGTCATCTAATGCAGCTACGATAGAACTTCATACTGCCATTCCTACAATGTTTGCTGGTATACCATATGTTCCATCTAGTTATCAATCACTAGCTAGAGTCCACTCAGGGGCTACTTCAACAACATGGTCTACCCCTATTTATTCATCTGGAGTCCCATCTAGTATTTCTTATGTTGAAAATTGGCAATTTGATCCTACATGCCAGTATCAATTTGGGCAGATTTCAAAGACCGATATATCCTTTAAACACTAGACTGCAGCCATATGGAGGGCAGTATGCTTTTTCATTGTTCCCTCCCGGGGAACAGCCATATGGGAGTTTCCAACAAAATTCAGGTCACGTTGGAATTACATCCAGCGGTTGGGTACCAATACTACCACACTAATCGAGGGTTGTATATTCACGCAAGCGATCCAACATGTGTTGAATATTCCCACTACACCTGTTATTATGACTGTGTCTCAAGCACAAGCACTGCCTGTTGTGTCTCAACCTCAAGTCTCTCAGGTTGCGATACAACATCCACTTGTTTCTACGGCTCAATCGCAACCTCAAGTTAGTGCTTCCTTATTTGGAACGACTCAGGCACAAACGAGTATTATCAATCCGCATCTTGGTCGATCTTCCAATATTGGGCAATAGCAAATGGTCCAACAACCATGGCTAGTACAATACTAACAACCACAATTCCAGCAAACACAACCTCAGTTTGGGCTTGGTTTACAAGCTCAAACTGGATTTGGTCAATATCAAGCCTACCGAGGACTTGAGCAACAAGGCTTTGTAGGTAATGGATAGCCACATTTTCAAAACGGTTATCAACAACCAAACTATACTGGTTATGTCCAACAACCTTATCAAAATTACCAGCATCATATACATAATGTTGGTATGCAAAGACCTACTGCTCAGGCAATTCCATCTTATCCTGGGTATGCTTCACCTAACCTGAATCAGCAGTTGCCTTTTGTAGCAACTCTTGAATTACTATATTTGAATTGGCTGACAAATGATCCAATTGCATATGCCCCTTGGTGGTCAACGATTCCTCATAAACTTCCCTCCAATATTCCTAAATTCAATGGAAATCCAAGAGAAGATCCATTGAATCACGTAATGAATTTTCATTTGCGTTGCTCATCTAACACCCTGAATGATGATTCGATTAAGCTTCACCTTTTTCAGAGAATTCTCACTGGTCCAGCAGTGAAATGGTATATTGAATTGCCTAGAGCTTCATTTGATAAATTCAGCATCCTTGCCACTACTTTTCTAACCCACTTTCAGTTACCCATTAGGTACGAAACGGGAACAGAACTCCTTACCAATTTTAAATAGACCATGGCCACTCACATATCTGATCATATTCATGAGTGGCAGCGTCATCATTGAACGGTAAAGATGTATGTTCTTGATCAGCTATTCGTTGAGTCTTTTATTAAGTCCTCATTGCCATCTATCACTGAGGACGTGGTGAAAGGAGGAGTTGTCACTGAAGAGAAAGTCATTGCTTGTGCCCAATATTTAGAATTGATCCATACTCAGTCTAGCACACTCTTCGACAAAATTCTTGACGCTCCTAGTCCAAAATTCTCTGTTCCACCTCCTCCTAAATCAAGTAGGGACTCTCATGCTCGTGACAGTGTGATCGGTGCCTCAAGCACGCAAACCACAAGAGGTCCATCTAGTAAAGCTCTTTTTGTTTCTAGTAAGAATGAAAATGACAAACCTATTGCCTCAAAGATTAATGTCGTGTCATCTGACAAAGGAAAAAATCCAAAGCAACCAGGGGCAAGAAGAAAGGGAAAAATAGTAAGAAGAAACAAGAGAATTCAATTCCTGAAAAATCATCTGAGAACCCTACTGGGCCAAAGAAAACCCCTCATTTTCCATGTTTTATATGTAGTGAGGAGAATTATACGAGATATTTTCCACATTGATCTGAGATTTCAAAACTTTTGAAAGCTTCGAATACCTTTTTGATGTTGACTGATCCGTTTCCAAACCCAGAAACTAATCTGGTTGCTATTGATCATGCTTCCACATCCCAAGTGCTTATGCTATCCATCTCAAATAAGAAAAATGATGCTTTGATATCCACAAGGAATAAATATTATGGGAATCCATTATCGTCAAATAACCAGGCTACAGATCAACCTAGTGGTTCAACAACGACTTCGCCAAAAGTTGTTCCACCTATTATTCCTTAATTAAATATAAGGCCGCCAAAGGGACTCGTACATAAATCGAAATTTAATCCTCATGCTAGAGTTGCTCAAAATTATAATATAGTGGAGGATCTAGCTCAATCGCCATCCGCTATGTCGACACTTTAGGTATTGCAAAAGTGTCCCTCCCAAAAGCAGGCTTTGTTATCAGAAATACGTGGGATTGATCCAGCAGATTCCAATCTTGTGGCCTTTAATCATAAAGGATATACACCTCAGTTACTAGCCCAAGTCACTTTCCTTATACAGGTAAAAGCCCTCAATAAAAATGTTCATCGAACCATCATTGATGAGAGGGAAACTACCTATATTATGTCAATGAGTTGCTGGAAAACTCTTGGTTCACCACCCTTGTCACGATCATCAACCTCATTAAAAGTTTTCGATGGAAGAACATACACTCCGTATGGGATTTTAAGTAACTTGCAAGTTGAACTGAGGGGAAAGACAATAGAAATTGAAGTCGAGGTCATTAATGGAAACCTAGATTACAATATCTTACTGGGAAGGCCCTAGATTTATGCTATGGTTGCCATTGTGTCTACATATTTTAGAAAGATTGCATTTCCCTTCCAAGGTGGAATCACAATCGTTGACCAACTAACCTTTTTTCCTAACAGTTCGCAAGCTACTGGAAGCATTCCATTGATCCATGGAAGTTCACAATCGCTTCAAAATGTTGAAGTAAGTCTCCTAAAAGACCCTTCCTTAATGAGAACTTTTGCCCTCCTGCTTCCATCTGGTTTCATGGAAGTGGCCACAGTGGAAACCTGTCAAATGATCTCTTCTACATCATCTGAGTTTAAGAAGAGTTCCGATGAATTTGATAGTGAGGATCATCACGAGGCATTTCCACCAAGCCCCATCGAATCTTTGTAGCAATCAATTTTATGGGCCTAGGTGGAAAACCCAAATCAACACTCGACGAGTGTTTCGGTAGATAGGTCTTTACAATATGGTACCTCTTCCGATCCTTGGTCTCATATACATTCTACAGATGAAGGAATAATCTAATCAATGATGATAGGAGAGACGCCATGTGAATATTACCACCATTGTTCCCACCTTCGAGATGAAAATGAAGATTATTCAAATGACCTCAATCATCCTTCAGTTTTTGATTTCTTATTAAATTCTGTAAATGCAGTAGATTCCGAGCGAAATCTGTCCAACATTGAAGAAACTATTGCCATTAATATTTCGACCAAACCTAATGTTGTAGAGAATGTTCACATTGGAAAATCTTGTTCTCCATCAGAACTAGAGATTTACTGCACTCTCTTTCGTGAATTTAGAGATGTCTTTGCATGGTCATATGAAGAAATGCTAGGCATTGACTCAAGAATTGTTGAACATGAAATCAAGATGTATCCAGATGTCAAACCAGTATGACAACGGCTTCGACCTGTCCATCCAAAGAAATTCGCTACCATTAAAGCAAAAGTTAAAAAACTTTTGCATGCTGGCTTCATTTACCCAGTTCCTCTAACTGATTGGGTATCGAATATTGTTCCTGTAATGAAAAAACAAGGAACGATTAGAGTGTGCATCGTTTATAGGGATGTAAATCAAGCTTGTCCAAAGAACAACTATCCTACACCCTTTATTGACCAGATTATTGATGAATGTGCCAGATGCGAAATCTTTTTCATTCATGGATGGATTTTCTGGATACAATCAAATAAATATCCACCCATAGGACAAGTCAAAAACTACATTTATATGTCCGTGGGGCACATTCGCATATGGTAAATTACCATTCAGTTTGAAGAATGCAAGCGAAACTTTTTAGAGGGCAATGAATTACGCCTTCCATGACATCAAACACATCATTCAACCATATCTCGATGATTTGTCGTCTCATTCGCGAAAACGTACTGATCATCTGCAACATTTGAGAGCCATATTTCTACGTTGCTGACATTAAAAATACGACTCAATTCGCACAAGTGTGTGTCTTGTGTTGGTTCTGGTCGATTGCTTGGTTTTGTAGTTTTTAAGGATGGAATTCGACTTGACCCATTTAAGGTTCAGGTAATCCTTGACATGCCTTCACCTACAAATTTTCTTTAGATTCAGAGACTCCAAGGGAAAGCTAAATTTCTGAGGAGGTTCACTCCACATTATGTTGAGCTCGCTGAAGGTTATACACGTCTTTTGAAAAAAGGAATATCTTTCCACTGGGATCAAGCTGTGCAAGCTTCCTTTGATGCTTTAAAAGATTCCCTGATAAAAGCATCATTAATGTACACTCCTAACTATCAAAAATACTTCAACCTATATCTCGATGCTGCAAAAACAACCATCGCTACGGTTTTAGTGCAAGAAAATACTGGAATTGAACATCCTATATATTATTTAAGTCACAATCTTAATGATACAAAAAGAAAGTACTCTTATGTTGAAAAGTTGGCTTTAGCAGTCGTTCAAGCAGTACAGATATTTCGACACTATGTTCTCTTTCGCAAAACTATCATTGTGTCAGATTGCAACCCAATGACCTACATTCTGTTGCGTCAATTACTGGGGGGAAATATTCCAAATGGATAGCCATTTTGCAGGAGTTTGATCTGGAATTCACCAAATCCAAATAAAAGAAATCTCTTGTCTTTGCAGAGTTACTTTGTGACCTTCCCTCGTCATCCAATGATTTAACATCCCAAGCATCAATCGTGGATGAGACTTTGTTTTTGATATCATCAAGTGATCTGTGGTACAGGGATATACTAGTCTATCTCCAGACCCAAACTTTTAGGCCTAACACCTCTCACTCTGAATAGTGACGTACTCTATACCAAGCCAAAGACTATCTGATTGTTAGTGATACACTTTACCGTCGTGGTGTCGATATAGTTCTATGGAGGTGCCTTACACATGAGGGGGCTGAAAATGTTTTGAATGATTATCATTCAAGTGCTTGTGGGGGGCATCTATCTGGTTACGCTACTACACAAAAAATATTACGAGCTTGTTACTTCTGGCCCACCATATTAAAAGATTGCGTAATTGCAGTCAGAAGTTGCCATGCTTGTCAGATTTTTAATCACGAAACCAGATTACCACCTACACCACTGCATCCGGTAGTTGCTATTGGGCCATTCACTAAATGGGGCATTGATTTCATGACATGTAACCCCACCTCGATCAGGGGGCATGGATATATTATAGTCGTTGTCGACTATTTTACAAAATGGGCCAAGGTGATTGTCAAGCGATAAAAAGGTGTCTTTTTAACTCTTAATTACCTTCACATTAATTGTCAACCCAGGGACGACTTTTTATTCCAAGAGTGTACTCAGTCTGAGGCAGATATTTACTCAAGAGTAATGTTATGAAAGATGTAGTACAGTGCTCAAAATACAAAGATAAATGGATGCTTGGCTACAACAAACTACTCTTTAAGGACTAAATCACACATTCAGGAAACTAAGCAATTCATTAGTCAAGGGTTCAGTAGCAATAACTCATCCCTTTGTAAACTGATGGGACCAAAAGAAATCAGGGAACAAGTCCTCAATCTGGGAGCCAGACAATGAATGCCACTACCCACTACAGTCTCAGATCATTCTTCACACGAAGGCAAAGGTAATGCGAATAACAGGAAATGGAACAGCAGCTAGGGAATGTAACGACAACTAATTCTTAATCTACAAAAATAAATGCAATAATCATGTCCTATAGAAATCAAATGGAAATATTCTATCTTTAAATATGAACTGAATAGCACACGGTAAATAGAACAACACTAATTAATGATAGAATATGGAATAGCGCTTGAAAGCCAAATACAAATGCATAATAACTTAACACACAACACACCTTAATAGTAATATGATCTGCTAATCCAATTATCAGTCTTAGTTATAAAGGATACGATTGTATTTTATAATGGAACAGCAACATCAATAGATCCAACAATCGCAAGGAAATATAATCTCTAAGATGAATTCAGTAATACCAATGAATAAATGTTACAACACGGATACGTTGTACTTGAACAACAATACATTGTAAGGATCAGCAATGTTATATCAATGGTTGAAAGAATAGCAATGCGTTACCAAGTCAATATGAATCAATACAACATTCATGGCATTGATAATGATATTACTTAGTTGAACATGAATTAAATATAACATAAATGTGATGTAAAATAACAAAACATATGAGATTACCGAATCACGGTAATGAAAAAACCACACATAAACCAAAGAAGATAATATACAGCAGCAGCGTACTCCACCAAAGGCTAGGCCCTTAGCCGCCAGCGAATGCTGCTGGGTTATTTCAGATGAAAAGAATGAACAACAACTCTCAAATCAGGTATTAATCATTAAATGGTGAAATCATTACAACAGCTGAAGCTTTGAGACTTACAACATGAAACAATCCTTTCTTCCTCCTATCCTATCATGAATTCTTAGTTCTAAATCTCTAATTCTAAATCCTCAATTCTCCATTCTCTTAGCCATCCTCAATTCTAAATCCCTAATTCATCCTCAATTCCATCATTCGAATCCATCCCCATCTCTGACCTCTGCTTTCATTTAAATAGAGAAAGAGCAGAGAGAAGTTACAATAGAGATAATTATGACATGATTATATTACAAAATTGGATTGATTCTAACCAGTTGATTAACAAGAAAATATATTCCCATTCAACTTTTAACAAGAGCAAGGCGAATTTGGTCTTTGCAGCTGAGATTTGGAGGACGACCGCAACAACAAATCTAAGAAAATCGTGCTCAAAGAACCCTTCGTTTCTCTCAGTACAAGCCGAATTTGGGAAAACGGTTTCATATTAAAGTTAATTGGGTCCGTTCTAGACAAAACCCATGTTCTAGATTTTCTAGATTCATTTTCATTTGCTCAGAATCTCAACCGTGAAACTGTCACTTTGTATTCCAGCGAATTTCTGAGTTGGCACTTTTAATGGTCAAATCTTCAATCAAGAAATTATCTTGGAGGTTAAAAATGGTGAATAATGTTACAACTAATTTATTGAAACTATCATTGATAAAATCATTCATAATCATCAATTTATTAGAAATAAAGGAGAATAAGTAATATTTTTACATAAGATAAATCATTTATAAAATGGATTTAAATAATAAATTATAACAGATAATATAATAGAGAAGAGTAAAAATGGATGAAATAAGTGTTACAAAGTGGTCGTATTCGTGGCCCAACATACCCCCACCATGCAACAAAAACTGAATATATTGCATGTCCTCATGCAACAAAAACTGAATATATTGCATGTCCTCATGTAACCCAAAGACAAAACCCATGTGTTAACCAAGCAATAAAAAATTTCTTCATCTCAGCTCATGAAATAGATAGAACAAATGAATCCTTCCTTAATTAATGAATATTCAATTTTAGCAATCTTAATGAAGACATAACATTGAAGTTGCAGCAAAATATGATATAAGTGACATTAACCTTCATTAACCATTTTCCCAAAAACTACAAACCAGATTTTGTTGAAATTGTGCAAGTAGATTTCAACTATATTAATACTTCTATGATCCAAAAATCATATCGTTTTGATGCACGGATCCTGAGATATAAACAAAATGGTTGTAGGTGATAGTGCATGATTTCCGAAATTTCATGAACCAATTTAACTTGAAATTATCTGGGTTTGTGTATTTTAATGATACATCTGTGTTATCCAGAAATCACAAGAATTGAGTTCATAGCTGTAAAAGTATTATGGAAATCAATTTTTGCACTGTGTAAAAATGAAATTGTATGCCTTAAATGAGGAAGAAGGTAGAAAACATCCATCATGTGTAGCAATTCCTCCCCCTCTCTGAAGAATTAGCATGCCCTCATGCGATGCTAGAAAAAAATTGAGGTGGTTGCTACCATCTATGGAATGCTATGCTTGGTGTAAAATAACATGGAATAATGGAGGTGTTGAGAATGAATAAGAATAGCAATGGATGATAAAGAATATGAATGAATATTGCTCCTTTTAGAGTAAGAGGAAACACTTTCAATCTTTGATTGTTAGTGTAATAATCATATCCTCTACAAAGTATTTTGAACTCAAATAAAAATGTATCTGGGTCTTCATTTGTTAAACCATGAAAATTTGGTAAAGATGGGGGAATTATGTGCATTTGTGTCACTCCTCCTAGATCTTTGATAGGAAATTCAAAAGTAAAAATGTGAGCCATTTCTTACCATAATAGAAGATGTTCTTCGTGTGTTTATTTAAGGCTCCTTCTTCAAATGTTCCTGTCAATTGGTTAGTGAAATGGGTGGTGCTTACATCACCACTTGAGAAAAGTCATGAGATTTGTTTTTCAAAATTTCTATTTTTTTTCTAGTCATTCACACAAAAATTCAAACATTTACCCTAAGTTCTTTAACAATTCTGTTCGAAAGCGGGTGGGGGAGCAGGGCTTTTACATGCTCCTGTACACAGGTTCTTACCTTCCATTTTTAATACCCAATTCTTTCCTAACTGGCACTCATTAGATGCACACTACTCTTTAGAAATGACTACACTCTCCCCGGAAATGGCGCCAAAATGTCGAGCGATAAAAAGGTGTCTTTTTAACTCCTAATTACCTTCACATTAATTTTCAACCCAGGGACAACTTTTTATTCCAAGAGTGTACTCAGTCTGAGGCGGCTATTTACTCAATAGTAATGTTATGAAAGATGTAGTACAATGCTCAAAATACAAATATAAATGGATGCTTGGCTACAGCAAACTACTCTTTAAGGACTAAATCACACATTCAGGAAACTAAGCAATTCATCAGTCAAGGGTTCAGTAGAAATAACTCATCCCTTTGTAAACTGATGGGACCAAAAGAAATCAGGGAACAAGTCCTCGATCTGGGAGCCAGACAATGAATGTCACTACCCACTACAGTCTGTTATGAAACCGGCTCAAGAAAAGATAAAAAATATAGATCGATGCCTTAGAATTCAGCCTCTTCAAGGGGGCAACCTCCTTTACATTACATAAATGAACAATTCTTGGATGATACAAATGAAAAGACCTCCTTTCTATATATAGGAGTCTAAGGGGTCATAACATAATCAAAGCCGACATAACAATAATAATGTAAGGGCAAATAATAACAATAGTGGGCTTTATGGACAATAGTAAAATATGGCACTACATGGGTAATCGATATAACAGAGGGTTGACAATAACAATAAGGGGTTACACCAAGTAGTATAGGGGCCTAAATTCCCTCTCCTTCAAAAAGCGTTTTCCTCAACGCTTGAGTAGTTCTTGATGCTTTTGTATAAAATTCTTTTCCTCCCATGTGGAATCTTCAGTGGGTAAGTTCTTCCACTTGATGATATACTCTGATATTGATCAATTTCGTAGCTGTCGGGTTCTTGTTTTTGTGATTGCTGCAAGTTCCAATATGATTTTTCCTTCCTCTTCAATTTCTAACAATATTGTTTGAATTGGGATCTTTTGCAACTTTTGAATTAGTGGCCATACTTCTTCATCCCTCTTCCATTCATCCCTTGCTTCATTTATCCAATCTGGTTGGATAATAGAAATAGCACAAAACAGTGCTTCCACATCCTCATCCTTGAAGAGTCTTCCCATTTGGTAAGGTCGCCATTTTTTAAGTGCATGTAGTATTGCCAACAATTTCTTCTCATAGATAGCTTGCTTGAGACATAGCAATAAAAATACCCAATCACCTACATCAAAACGTTTTTCACTATGATGTTGATCTACCTGTTGTTTAATTTGATTTTGCACCAAAGTGGCATTATCCTTTAAAAGTTGGAGAACTTTTTGTTGGTGCTCAATGTGATCTTTCACTGCTTGAACCTTTTTCTTCTTGATATGTCCTTCTATCTCTAGAGTTTGAGGAGTGGTAATTTCTTCCACTCCTTTACAAGATATGGCCGGATTCATTTCTTGATGCTCAATGTGATCTTTCACTTCTGGAACATGTTTCTTCTTAATATGTCCTTCTATCTTGATAGTTTGAGGAGTGGTAATTTCGAACAATGAATTACAAGATATGTTTGGATTCATTTCTTCTTTCTCTATGTGATCTTTCACTTCTTGAACCTTTTTCTTCTTGATATG